>SNQJ01S0039951.1:50764-64495 GCA_010110895.2 Picea sitchensis
GTGTTGTATGTTGATGACAAGTTGTTGGTAGGAAATAACATGGATGTTATCAAGGAGGTGAAATCGCAGCTATCCTCCAAATTTGACATGAAGGATATCGGTGTTGCTAACTTCATTTTGGGAATGGAGATTAAAAGAGATCGTGCAAACAAGAAAATCTAGTTGAATCAGAGAAAATATGTTGAGACGATATTGCAGAGGTTTAATATGCATGGAAGTAAACAGGTCAAGGTTCCTATTCCTATAGGTGTAAATTTATCTGCAGATCAGTGTCCCAATACACAAGAAGAAGAAGAGGACATGTTCCATGTTCCATATTCTAGTGCAATTGGTAGTTTGATGTATGCAATGGTCTATACTAGACCGAACATTGCACATGCAGTGGGATTTTTGAGCAGGTATATGTCAAAACCAGGGAAGGAGCATTGGACAACAGTAAAGAGGGACTTCTGGTATTTGCGTGGCACTGCCAATTATGGATTGTGCTACCAAGGAAGGCCACAATTGGAAAGAGTGGTGGCCATACATGGATTTATTGATGTAGACTGGGCTGGAGATCTTGATCGCAAAATATCTACAAGTGGGTATGTGTTTAACCTATTTGGAGGAGAAATCAGTTGGATGAGCAAAAGACAAGTTGTAGTGGCACTCTCAACTACAAAAGTTGAATACATGGTAGCCACTCATGCAAGCAAGGAAGCAGTATGGTTACAGAGATTGTGTTTAGGTATTGGGTTGGTACAACAAGCAGTGATATTATATTGTTTTATCAGCGAAGTGAGTATTGATTATATATTGAGGAACTGACAATGCTAAGTGCTTTATTAAGTATTATAATCATAGATATGTGTCCTAGCTAAGGTTCCAGACACTTGAGTCTTGCAACCACCCCTACATCTACCTTGGGTGAGACTTCATCTGCTTCGCAGGTGTTGTCGAAAGGGCCGGTAGTTAGGGATTTGTTGGTGTGTTGTTGTAGCATTGAACCCTAGGTCTACCCTTGTACCAACAAATGGTTCCGTTGTTGGGACCTGAAACTGTGATTGCTGGGAACTGAGAAAGAAGAAGATTTGTGCAAAGATCTATCATGAAACTATGAAATCAATATGCGTAGATCTGTTGCCCTAGTGCGCAACATTCTACTTGATCTAAGAAGCTCTGTGCTAAGGAAAACAAGTATGATCTGAAGAAAAGAGGTAAGAAAGGTAAAAGTGATAATTCTTGATTAAAAAGAGGTAATATCTGCAATCTCTGTGCCCTGATAAAGGTAAGAATAGTTAAAAGTTTTAGATATGGAAGCTTTGTGCTCTGTAGAAGTAAGATAAGTGGAAATTTTTGTTTCTAGAGTGTGGATCTAGGTATGTTTAATAGAGTCTTTCCTAGTTTGAAAACTAGGGTATTAATAGATGAAAGAAGATTTGATATGACTACATCTGATAAGAATAGTGAAAGATATGTTATACCTATGCATAGAAAGAATGTTTGGACTAACAAATGGATGCAGGATCCTAGAAAGAATTTATTGCAGGTTAGATCCTATGATCCTATCCCGTAGTATAGGAGAAGTTGGGGATCGTTTAAAAGAAAGAGAGGATTAACCCTCTGTTACGGCTATAGAAAACTGGGACATCTTGCTAACGCATGCCCTAGGAAAAGACCTGGTTGTCTTTGTTGCAAATCTATGAACCATGAAGTGTTGGATTTCCATAGAATGATTGATAAGCTTGAAAGTATGAACATAAGACAAGAAAACCCTAAGGCAGATCCAGAAACTAAGGCTATAGCAGAACCCCAGAAATAATCAGAGAAGTATTGCTACAGATGAAAGAACCCTTGAATGACCATCGACATGTTAGATTATCAGAGCTATTTAAAGACAAGGAATTCCTTGAAAAAAGAATAGGAGACTTCGACATTTACTGTGTTCTAGATGAGGAAACACAGGTGAATATCATGACAGAAAAAACTTGGAAAGCTATAGGAAGGCCTGCTATGATTCCTTCATTAGGAGGAATAGGGTTATTCAGAGGAAAACTGGTAAACCTATGCAGAAATATCACTCAGATATCTATGAATGCCAATGGAACTTCGACAGAAGAAGATTTTGAGATTATTCAATTTATTGAGGACCGTGCCCCATTTACCATGTTACTAGGGAAATCTTGGATTGAAAGAGATCAAGCCAGACAAAAAAGAGGAAGAAGAAGTTTTGGAGCAGAAGAGACAAGATTTAAAAGAATTCATGACTAGAAGGATCACATACTTGATTGAAGAACAAGAGAATAGGTCGAAGCTACTTGACACTAGAGACCCAGATGTCGAAGCTGGAAGAACATTAGAAGACTCGTAGGAGACTAAAGTACCTATCTCGGATAAAGAATAAGTGTTAATCCCGAATCCTAGGAAAGAATCTCAACAACACGCAGTGACTATGTCCAAAGACGATAAGAATCAAAATGGAAAAAGGACTACCGAGATGAAGCTCACTAGGAGGAAGGCTAGAAAGCTAAGTAAGAAGAGATATAAGTTTGAAAAGTTATAGAAGGTTCCAGAGGGAACTTCACAAACAGAAAATTTGCAAAATGGGAGCGTCGTCGGGATATCAGAATAGCGACACATGGAACTTTACCATGGCGTGGTAATATAGCCGTTGGGACCGATATATCCGTTCGACTACTGCTCTAAACGTGTCGGAAATAATTTATAGCTTGACACCAGACCATTGGACCATGCCATAACGGACAGAACAAGAGTTAATGAGGCTTCATACCCATTACAAGCTAATCGTTGTTGTGTTTCCTATTTATCCCATCGCGCCATGCACGGAGAACACTTTTGCTAACCAAGAATCTGAGCCCGCAAACCAAGTAAATTGTATACAGTGATCATTTCCCTCTTGTTGTTTATTCTAGTGCAGTATCTGAGTTAATTGTGAACCCGATATTATTAATCCCGAGTGCGTATGTCCAGCGAGCTCACCGTAGTTGAAGAATCAGTAACAGAAGTACTCCTCGACTTGATGACTGAAAGAGTCATGTCAGAGAGAGGATTTTCTACAGGTCTACAAGCATCATCGACAAGAGGACTTTCGGCCTCTTCGTCCACTGCTCGAGTCAGACCTTCACGGACCGCAAATGAGAAGAGAACCAAGAACATAGATGATCTCGCGAATGCTAAGTTGATTCCGAGAATTTTACCCGCCTAGCTACCACCTCTGAGTGGCACAATAAACTGAGACAGTGTGCCTAGAGACTTTGAGTACGAATTGGTCACTGCATACCTCCTGAAGGGGATACGCGCAGTTTGCGTAGATCAAGAAAATATAACAGTGTTGAATTTTAGTGACTTCAACCTTTGCGACAGGAAGGTCTACAACATGCTCACCCCACATAAGTACCTAACCAGGACAAAAGGAAAGAATTCAAATATCGTCCCTCAGTCATGGACCCATAACCTCGCGCAATCCACACTGCTCAACATCATGAAGATTCCTCACTTCGGAAGGCACCAAGAAGTGAATGCATGCGTCAAACTGTTGTTTTCCTGTTACCATGGCAGATACTTGTGTTTAAACCTCCGTATCATAGTGGATCTGACATTGATCAATCAGATCACAGGGCTGAGTATGTAAGGCCCTAACCCACAGGATTTATACCCCGAAAAAACAATGGATCACGCTCTAGCACAAAGGATCAAGGACACCTATGGAGATGTCTGAAAAGGAACACAAGGCTACAAGCTATCTTTTATCCAAAGCAGTGTAGTGCATCTAGCATATCAATTGATCGTAGGAAAGATAGTCCGCAAGAACCGAGCCACCGAGGTGATTGGTTTTGTAGTCGACCTCACAGGAAAGTGCATGGAGGACCTACAAATGAATTGGGCGAAGTACCTTGTGAACCAGTTGGAGCTGGACTGCAGGGAAGCACAAGATCAAGGATACAAGTTCCACTTTAGTTGGCTTCTAATCCTGATTTCTTTCAATGCATGGGAGATGTCGGAAGGTGTGACCTTCTCGGACATCGATCCCTTTGAACCTCTGGCCGCGAATTTCAATACACTGTGGTATTCTAGTGACATGAACAAGAAATGGCAGTCAAATGTTGTGTTCCATACCTATTACAACCAGTTGAATGTAGCCATACAGTCTGCACCTCTCATAACTCTGAATACTCTCCATAGGTTTCGACCTTTAATGAAATTTAGCGTGGACCGCCATTTTATTTACATCACAACGCACGCTGACAAGCACAAGCAACAACTGTAGTCTTATTACAAGCTGACAGAGGAGGACTTAGAAGAAGTCACCAAGGATTGGTTGGCAGACCTCCTCATTCCAGCCGACCCTGTGGAGATATCCAATTTAGACAGTCTAGAAATTGTGTCGGATACACCCATACCTAGCAAGATAAAGAAGACCGAAGAGGTCCATGATTTAGACAGTGCATCTGTTAATACTGCTTCCATCTCAGCAGATCAAGGATGATATGGTGGAGAAATAGATGGCGCAGAATTTGAATAGAAGAAAGGTGAAGTTACACCGCCTAGAGACGAGGAGGATCCGTCAAAGAAAAGGAAGGTTTCCCTATCGAAACCTTCCTCTTGGAAGAATGTGAAAGCAACCATGACCAAAATGTAGACCATCCTCACCTCCGACGAATTCGATTTCATCATAGCATCCCTGAATGATGCTTCACTGGAGATAGAAGAGAAGAAAGAAGCTAAGCAGGAGGAGGTGTTCCATTGGATTAAGGATGAGCTCCAAGGAGTGCAGTAGGCACTACAATCCAGTCGCACAGTCTTCATTGCGCCTCTGTCAGTAGGAACATCAGAACTGGGAGATGATCAATCTCAACTCCACCGCATCGCTGATACAGTCGAATATCGCCTTTGATGAGCTCAAGAAGAAACAACGCAAGCTACCCAGGCTTTGGTACAAGTACAGGGAGACCTTGTAGAACAATGCAGTACTGCAGAATGGGAAAATATTGTTCTGCAAGCGAAGTGGGATGAAGAAAAATCACAACTGTAGAAAAGCAAGGAAAAATTTCTCGCAGAGCAACTCAAAGTAAAGGAAATGGTTCACAGAGCACTTCACTATGTGACCGTCATAGAAGTAAAGACCGAAGAGTGAATTACACAGCAGGTGGCACAACTTGAAGAAGTAATCCAGTATCTCCAGTAGCTCCAGTAGCGCATAGCAGACTTGGAGCTCTGCACTATGCCCGAGACCCCTCAAGATGTAACAGACCAAAGGGAAGCGGTTTCCCATAACGCAGTTGACAGACTAAAATCTCTTGCCTTGAAGTGCAAGAAGATGAGTAACTACAGTGCCCAAACATATGACAAACTCACTGAAAATCCATAGTTACAAGCATTAGAGTTACAGCTCAAGGAAGCAAAGCAGCATGCAGACACACTACAAGCGCAGTTGAAGGCCTTATCGGTCGTGGAAAGAATGAAGCGGTCTCAAGAGAAACGCACCGCCCAGCAGTAGATCCATACAATTCAAAGTAAGTAGAGTGATGGAAGTTACTCAATGGATTCAACCAGTGCAAGATAAGGCATGCCAATTATTCACAGAGGTTGAAAGTCGAGGAGCAGAGCTAGAACAAGTTTTCATCGCATCAGAATAGTGCCTAGAAGGGACCGTGAACGACATAGTGATCCAGAAGTTCACTGAGCAAGAGGTCATCACACAGCAGCAAGTTGAAGCAGCTTGAGCCAAGCTTGAGGCATTCGAAGCAGAATTGGTCAAATTAGAGTGACTCGAGACGAGTCACAGGTGAGTGTTGGGGGCCTATTGGCCCTTGACCAAGTTTGGAAGATTCTTAGTCATAGTGACCTATTTTGGGACTTCGACAGCTTGTCAAAGGAGGAGTGCAAGATGAAGCAGAGATCAAGGGATCTCGACTCAATTTTGGGTCCTTTTTGAGTTTTTGGGATTATGTAATGGGATTGGGATGTTGGCCCATGGGTTTACGCATGTTTAGGCCTATTTTGTATGTATAAATAGAAGGCTAGGCAATGTAAGAAGCAGTTGACTAGGAATATATGTGATGTATGCTAAGTGAAAGTAGGGTTTTGTAAGTACTTTGTGTATGATTGTGAGAGACTTGCAGAGCTAAGTACAAGTGGTTGTAACATAAGGTGGAAGGCTTTATGTTGTAATGTAGGGAAGAAGGATCTAGCGAGCTACACAAATCTTCTGTCCTATGCGAAGTAGGGTTTTGATGGCTCTGTGCTTGTAATCGATTGACTGAAGATATTAAAGAAGAAGAGTTGGTGGATGTAGCCCCAGGGTGGGGGTGAACCATGTAAACACTGTGTCATCTTTCTTTATGCTTGTTAGGATGTGTTTATATCTTATTTTACTAAGTGCTTAGAGATGATTAGATAGATACGCTAATGCTTAGTGCTAATGGTGTATAAGAATGTTAGATCTGATCTATATGAATGTGTTGAGTGCTTGATCTGCTAGATCTAACCTATCTATTGATGCTAAGTGCTTGAATACGTTATATCAGTGAGAATGCTGCAAAGTCTTGTTTTATCAGGGAAGTGAGTATTGATTATATATTGAGGAACTGACAATGCTAAGTGCTTTATTAAGTATTATAATCACAGATCTATGTCCCAGCTAAGGTTGCAAACACCTAAGTCTTGCAACCACCCTTGCCTCTATCTTGGGTGAGACTTCATCTGCTTCGTAGGTGTTCTCGAAAGGGCCGGTAGTTAGGGCTTTGTTGGTGTGCTGTTGTAGCGTTGAACCCTGGAACTTCCCCTGTACCAACACCAAGTATGCCCCCCTTGGTTAGGCGCAATGCCCCAAAATTGTTTTTGGGGGCGTTTTTTCTATTTTAGCGGATTTTGCTATTTTTAGCAGTTTTCTAAATTAATCCCATATTAAGGGATTAGGGTTTTGGTATATATAGAATAACTGAAAAAATTGTATATATATTGTATGGAGAATGGTGAAATTAATACAATGAAGTTTTGAAAGGTTTTCTCCCGGTTAAGGGTTTCCAGTATAAATCTTTGTGTACTATGTGTATGAGCCATTGATTAAATTTTGTTTTTCTTAAGAATCTATATGCATTGCTTTACTTCACAGGTTTAAAACTTACATGAATCACATGGCTTCATATACATATGCAACAAGGATGTTGATTGCTATAACAAACGACTTGCCATGCCACTCGATGGAGTAGTCGACCAATGGATGTTGATACGCCAATTGTATGGCATTGGTAGCGCTGAGGTAACTCATCCACAATGATGTCAAGGATGTTCATGGTCAATCCCTCAAGGTTTTTTTCAGTCTCCTCGAGATCCTCAATAGCCACCCCTCAACCCACCACTGTGATTATCTCTCCACGTATTTGAATAGGAGATGATCCTGGAGGTCGAAAAGGCACCACATCTGCATTGTTGAGAGCACTTGTTTAGTCTCGGATAAATAACAAAAACATTTTATAATTAAAATACCAAAAACAACATATAATGAAAAAAATGTTCTTACCTATCTCCTCCCCACTGAGAACCCTCAGGTAATGCCAAGTCAGGGTCTCCACGAAAGTCAGTCTTGGCATATGCATAGTCCTCAACCATAACAAGTTGATCCCTCGCCCACTGGAAGAAAGCTTGGTCATATGTAATGATTGGAATGCCACCATGACGTGCCATCAAATCTACCCATATTTTCATTTGAGAATTTTGTGGAGTAGGTATTCCCCATTCCACACATTGTAGGTGCAAAATGAGGACCCTCTCTAGGAAGATGGATACCAAAATAGATCCATACCCGAATTATTTCAATCGATCGGTTCTACAATTTGTCAATTGTTTCTTCATGTGTTTTAGAAGACCCCAACACCAATTGAAAAGCCGGGGCTCGATACACTCGATAGTATACTGAAAATGGATTTGTAAAGCCATGTGAGGAGCCTCTCTCCCTGCCATCTAAGTGATAGTATAGAGGATAGTTCTCAAAGTCAAATCTCAAACCTCCTTTATGGAAACTTTTCCACTATGATTTTATGTACCAGGTACACAATGATGTGCTACATAATAATCCATGGGTTCACCACCACCTCTGCTTCCCGATAGTGACACTTGAGAGCCTCGACAAGATAATCCTTCAAGAAGTAAATGTCATAAATCTCTAAGGTGAAGTAAATGACATGAAAACCTTTCTCATTGACGTCCCACTTGTGGACTAAGTACTCCAATAGTCTCAATTGGGCTCTCATGCCATGAACTTTGAAAATTTTCAGCAAGCCACACTCCCAGAGTGCCATGACAACTCTCGGGTCATTCCTGAAAAAATAATCTTCTTCCTCATTCTCACGTTTGCTCCACTCGAGCATAATGACCGATGAAAACCTGCCAAACAACATTAAAATATGATTATGTTCATCAAAATTTCAAAGTCGAAATTTTTCCTAGCTCTATATCTCTTTTTAAATTTTGAGTTGCAGTCGTCGCAGGGGATCTTTTTCACACAGTGTAGCATTGTTGGCCCTTGACCAAGTTTTGAGGATTCTTGGTCATGTTTGACCTAATTTTGGGACTTCGACAGGCTGTCGAAGGCGAAGCGCAATACGAAGTGAAGATCGTGGGATCTCAGCCCCTTTTAGGGCCCTTTTTGGGATTCAGGATTATGTAATGGGTATGGGATGTCGTCCCATGGGTTTACCCATGTTTACGCCTATTTTGTAATGTATAAATAAGTAGCTATGCAAGGTAAGAAAGAGAATGAGAGGCCAATGTGCTAAGTGCTAGAGTTGGATCTATGTGATCAATAGTTGTAACTGATTTGGGCATACTATGTGAGGCTTGCAAGGATAGTGCAAGTAACTATAAGAGACTATGTGAAGGCTTGGTGCTATACCCTATCTAGAAGAAGGAAGATCTGGTGGAGTGCGCGTAGATATTATGTCTTCTACGGAGTAAAAATTGGATGCTATGTGCTTGTAAGAAGCTTGAAAAGAGATAATAAAGAAGAGAAGAGTTGGTGGACGTATCCCCAGGGTGGGGGTGAACCAAGTACATGTTGTGTTGCTATGATTTGTGCGATGTATTGATGTGTTTATGTGTTTACTTTCTTAAGTGCTTTAATATAGATGAATGATCTATTGATGCTTAGTACTTAATAATATGGATTGATGTTAGATCTGACTTATGTACAGATGCTTAGTGCTTAAGTACCTTAGATCTGAATGAATACTATGATACTCTATAATTAGGGTTTAACTGCGTTGTAACTAAGAGTGGATATTGATGAATGTTAATTGTTGAGTGCTCTATTAAGTGTTAGAACCACAGATCTGTGTCCCAGCTAAGGTTGCAGACATCTGAGTCCTGCAACCACCCCTGCTTCTACCGTGGGTGAGACTTCATTTACTTCGCAGATGTTTCCGAAAGGGTCGGTAGATAGAGTTTTGTTGGTGCGTTGTTGTAGCGTTGAACCCTGGGTCTACCCCTGTGCCAACAAATGGTTCCGTTGTCAGGACCTGAAACTGTGATTGCTGGGAACAGAGGAAAAATAAGCTTTGTGTGAAGATCTGACCTGAAATTGTGAAATCCCTGTGCGTAGATCTGTCGCTCTAGTGTGCAGTATTCTACTCGATCTGTGAAGCTCTGTGCTAAGAAAAGAAGCTCGATATGAAGAAAATAGGTAAGATATGAACACTTTTTTCTCTGATAGAGGTAAGAATAGTGAAAAGTTTTAGATCTGGAAGCTTTGTGCTCTGTTGAAGATAAGATTAGTGGAACTTTTTGATTCTAAAGTATGAATCTAGGTATGTTTGATAAGATTTTTCCTACCTTGAAAACTAGGGCACTGATAGAAGAAAGAAGATTTGATATAAGTAGATCTGATAAGAATAATGAAAGATATGTTATACCTATGCATATTGATAATGTTTGGACTAACAAATGGATGCAGGATCCTAGAAATAATTTTTTACAGGTTAGCTACCATGATCCTAGTGCGCAGTATAGGAAAGGTTGGGGATCATTTAAGAGAACGAGGGGATTAACCGTTTGTTATAATTGCAGAAGATCAGGACATATGGCTAAGGAATGCCCTGGTAGAATACATGGTTGCCTCTGTTTCAAAGCTATGGACCATGAACTATTGGATTTCCCTAAAATGATTGATAAGGTTGAAAGGATGAATATGAGAAAAGAAGACCACGAGAAAGTTCAAGCAATTGAAACCATGACAGAACCCTAGAAATAATCAGAAAATGTATTGCTACAGATGAAAGAAACCTTGAATGACCACCGACATATTACCTTATCAGAGATATTCAAAGAAAAAGAGTGCATTGAAACGAGAATAGGAGACTTCGACATTGACTGTGTTCTGGATAAGGAAACACGGGTGAATATCATGACAGAAAAAACTTGGGAACTTTTAGGGGAGCCTGCTATGATTCCTTCATTGGGAGGAATAGGATTATTCAGAGGAAAGTTGATAACCCTATGTGGAAGACTTACCGAGATATCTATGAGTGCTCATGGAACTTCTACGGAGGAAGAATTTGAAGTTGTTAAATTTATCGATAACAACGCTCCATTTGCTATGTTACAAGGAAAACCTTGGATTGAAGGAGATCAAGCCAGAAGGAAAGAAAAAGAATTCTTAGAAAAAAAGAAGCAAGAGTTGAAAGATTTCATGACTAAGAGGATCGCACACTTGATTGAAGAACAGGAGAACCGATCAAAGCTTTTCAAAACTAGAGACTTGGATGTCGAAGTGGGAAGAACACTAGAAGACCCACATAAGACTGAAGTACCTATTCCAGATACAAATGAAGTATTACCCCTGATTTCTAGGAAAGAATCTCACCAACGTGAAGTTACTCTACCAAAAGAAGATAAGAATCAGAATGGAAAAAGGAATACCGAGACGAAGGTCACTAGAATGAAGGCTCAAAAATTAAGTAAGAAGAGAGCTAAGATCAAAAAGTTACAAAAGGTTCCATAGGGAACTTCGAAGAAGGAAAATTTTCAAAATTGGAACTTCGTCGGGATATTAGAACTGCATCACATGGAACTTTGCCATGGCGAAGAAATATAGCCGTTGGAAATAGTATAACCATTAGACCAATGACCCGAATGGGTAGAAAGTAATTTATGGTAAAAAAAAATTCCACCAGACCTTTGGGACCGTACCATAACAGATAGAACTGAGTTAATGAAGACTTCTCAAACGTTGCAAGAGATTTGTTGCCAAGTTATCTATTTATCCCGTCATGCCACACAACGAGAACACTTTTTCCAACCGTGACTATATGAGCCTGCAGAATAGTTGATTTCGCACAGTGATCATCACGTTATTTCCATCCATCTCATTGCATTGAGCAATTACTCTTCGAACCCAAGATCTCCAACCACGAGCGTGTATGTCCGAATAACTTAGCACACTCAAAGAGTTTGTGAAGGAAGTAATCATCAACCTCATAATAGAGAGAGTCATGTCTGAAAAAGTGATGTATGTGGGTGTACAAGCGTCATCAACGAGAGGAGTGCAAGCCTCTCCGCCGACTGCTCACGAAGCCGGACCATCCCGACCATCAGCGGAAAAGAGAACCAAACACAGAGATGACCTAGAAAATGCAAAGATGATATCGACCATATTTCCCAACTACATCCCGCCTCTGGTCAGCATGGTGAGTTGTGATAGTGTGCCAAGAGATTTTGAGTACACCATGGTTACTGCGTACCTCCTGAAGGGGATACATGCAGTTTGAGCACAGTACGACAAGATCACAGCGTTGAAGTTCAATGACTTCAACCTCGGAGATTGCAAGAACTATAGTATGCTCACCCTCTATAAATACCTGATGAGGATGAAGGGGAAGAACTCAAATATAATACCCCAACCATGGACGATGAACCTCGCACAGTCCACTCTGTTAAATGTAATGAAAATCCCACACTTCGGAAGGCACCAGGAAGTCAACACCTGTGTCAAGTTACTCCTTTCATGTTACCATGGAAGCTACTTATGACTAGACCATCCTATCACAGTCGATCTGACATTGATCCATAGGATCACAGGATAAAGTATGAAAGGACCCAACTCCCAGGAGTTCTATCTAGGAAACTCCACAGATCACGTACTAGCACAGAAGATCAAGGATACATACGGTGATGTTGAAAAGGGGACGGGAGGCTACAAGGTAGCCTCCATCTAGAATGGCGCAGTGCACCTAGCCTACTAGCTAATAGCCAGAAATTTAGTAAAGAAGAACAGACCTACGCAGGTCACAGGATTTGTCGTTGACCTCGCGGGGAAGTGTGTGGAAGGTCTACAGATGAACTGGGCGAAGTACCTAGTTAATCAGATGTAACTAGACTTTCGTGATCCTCATCACTTTTTTTGCCTGGGAGATGCCGGAAGGTGAAACCTTTCTAGATATTGAACTATTCGAGTCGCTTGCTGTGAAGTTCACCACACTCTGGTACTTGAGTTATATGAAGAAACAATGGCAGTCAAATGTTGTTTTTCACACATATTACCTTCAGTTGAAGAGATCCATCGAAGTTGAACCTTGCATGACTCCAAGCATGAGCTAATGAACATAAGGAGTAGCTTCAGTCATACTACAAACTCACGAAAGAGGACCTTGAGGAGATCACTAAGGATTGGTCGGTAGACCTCCTCATACCAGCAAACCCTGCAGAGATGTTTGACCCTGACAGTCTAGAGACCACGCACAAAGAACATGATACACCTGGACCCAGTAGAACAAAGAAGACCAAAGAGGTCCAAGATTTAAGCGGCAACTCAGGAAAGACTTCTTCAGTATCACCTGACTGAGGAGGTGATGACGAAGTAGAAGAAATAAATGGAAAAGGAGTTGAATAGAAGCAAGGTAAAGTAACACCGCCTAGAGACAAGGCTGACCCTCTGAAGAAGAGGAAGGTTTCTCCCCTGAAACCTTCTTCCTGGAAGAAATCAAAATCCACCGTGACCAAGATTAAGACTGTGCTCACTACCGATGATTTTGACTTCATCATAGCAGCCCTAAATGATGCTTCATTGGAAATCATGGAGAAACAAGAAGCTAATAAGGAGGAAATGTACGACATAATTAAGGTCGAATTCTGAGGGTTAAAACAATCCCTTCAGTCCATTCATGCAGTGTCCATTGTGCCCCTGCCATCAGGAGAACCAGAGTTGGGAGATGAGCCAGCCCAACTCCACCGACTAGCTGATGCGGTCGAAGCTCTTATTTGTCGCGCTCATGAAGAAACAGAACAAGCCACCCATGCCTTGAAGCAAGTGCAAGGCATAATCGTAGAACAATGCAGAGTTGCAGAACAAGAGAAGGTTGCTCTCTAGGAAAATTTTGAAGAATATAAATCCCAGATGCAACAAGAAAAAGAACAGTTTCTCGAAGAGAAAATTGAAGTGAAAGAAGCAGTTAACAGAGCCCTCCACTCTGTGACAGGATTAGAACCACAGGAAGAAGACCGAGTCACGCATAAAGTAGATAATCTTGCAAAAGCTATCCAATAGCTACAACAACAAATAACAGACTTAGAGCTCTTCACCGTACCCTACACCCCGCAGGATGTAAGGGATCAAAGAGAAGCAACTGCTCGAAGCATAGTTAAAAGAATCAAAGCCCTCTCCATGGTGTTATCACCCTATAAGTTATAGGAATCAACTAGTGACTGGGATATTATCTGTCTCTAGTGTTTTTGTTGACA
>SNQJ01S0039952.1:61176-95087 GCA_010110895.2 Picea sitchensis
TAGGTATTTGAAATGAAATATCTTGGTGAGTTACATTACTCCCTAGGTCTTGAAGTTTGGAGAAATGCAGGCCAAACTTTTGTTTGTCAGAGTAAGTATATCAAAGAGATACTTAAGACATTTAAAACGGATCAGTGTAAGTCTTCTATTGTTCCCATGCAGCAGAATGTGAAACTTTCTTGTGATGATGGTTTGAAGGAGGTGAATGGAACTGTGTATAAACAGATGGTGGGTAGTTTGAATTATCTCACCACAACCAGATCTGATATTTCATATTCTGTGAGTGTGTTAAGTCAGTTTATGGCGAAACCTCATGAAATCCATTGGAATGCATCAAAGGTAGTACTTAGGTATCTAAAAGGAACACTTGATTATGGTATTAAATATACTGATGCATCTGATGTTGAGTTCATAGGTTACTCAAATTCTGATTGGACTAGCAATCTGGATGATCGAAGATCAACCACTGGATATGCGTTTGGTATTGGATCTGGGGTTGTTTCATAGAGTAGTAAAAACCATCCTACTATATCTTTGTTTTTTACCGAAGAAGAATATAAAGCCTTGTGTGCAACAACTTGTGAAGTTGTTTGGTTAAGAAGACTTCTTCAAGATGTTGGAGAAGAATGAAAGGAACTTACGATGATCAAATGTGATAATCAAATTTCAATCAATATTGTGAAGAATCTGATTTTTCATGCAAGGACAAAGCATGTTGAAGCTCAGTTTCATTTTATCAGAGAAAAGTTGTAGTCAAATGAAATAGATCTTATGTATTGTAGTACTAGTGAAAATGTTGCTGATATTTTTAGCAAGCCTCTTGGAAAGATTAAGTTTGAGTTGTTTAGGGAGATGTTAGGTGTATAAGTCAATCCATTCTTCATTAAGGGGGAGACTTGGAAATAATGGAGTAAGCGTGAGTTACAAGAATCAGATTACAAGAGTCATTAGCGTAGTTGAACTCTACTTCACTGAATAAAGATTCTAGTTAATTGTGGTTTGCATGTCACTGACTAAGTATTTTAGTTTCCTATATAAAAATGTAATCAGTCTTCATTAATCAATAGAGAAGTGAGTGTAGCCTCACCATGTGTTGTTTTCTCATATTTTATTTGATACTGCTTCGTATTGTTAAATTATCAAGAAAATGGGTTATACGGGTTGTCACTTTGTACGCATTCTCTACTAAAAATTTGTCTCACCCAAAGGTTTCCTTTCTTTTATTTTACCGAATTTAATTGACGTTTGATGTCAGGCCAAAAGTTTCAGGTTTTTCCGTAGGTTTCGAATATTCAAAAATTCGGTTTTCGGTGCAAGAGGAGGTCGATTATCTCATGAGGTTGTTTGACACTCTACTAAATAGAATACTGGAAATGTTGCAGAGTTTATTTCTTTTATATTCTCCATCATAAAAGACATTTGCAATTTGATGTGATATATTGTACTTTGTTTTTGCAAATTGAATGTGATAGAACGTTGTTACAAATTAAAGACCTGCTAGTATGTGATTTCATTGATATTCACAAAGATCGAACAATGAGTATATTTGAAACTAAATATTAGGTCACATAAAGTAACACAGTGTGTAAATTTCAAGCTTAAAATTTTAGCGCTTTTGTTCGCATGTGCTTGAAAATAACTGATTTAAGGAAACCACCATTTCTGCTAGATTGTAGTTTGTGTTGTTTGAATGCTAGATTCTCATCCTTAATGCAAGTGTGCTAACACTATACTAATGATTATACATACGAAGAAAATGTGAAAATGTGTGAAATACCACCTCAATTTGTTCATTAGTAGTCTATGGGTGAAAATTTGTAGACATATTGAGTTTTGTACCCAAGAGTCAAAGTGTTCATGAGAAAGAGAAAGTTGAGATAAACTTGGTGCCTATGTCCTAATAATGTAATGGATGTAGGAAATTCAAAATTAACCCAGATATGCCTGAAGAAGTTGACCTAGATATGGGTAAAGAACAAATTCATCATGTATTTAGTAGAGTTAGTTTTATGACAAGAGACCATGTATTCAGTAGAGTTAGTCTTATGACAAGGGACCATGATTGTTATGTTGGAGAACCAATCAACAANGAAGAAGTTGACCTAGATATGGGTAAAGAACAAATTCATCATGTATTTAGTAGAGTTAGTTTTATGACAAGAGACCATGTATTCAGTAGAGTTAGTCTTATGACAAGGGACCATGATTGTTATGTTGGAGAACCAATCAACAAGTTAGTCTTATGACAATAGAACAAATTCACCATGTATATAGTAGAGTTAGTCTTATGACAAGAGACCAGACTATGTATTTAGTAGAGTTAGTCTTATGACAAGAGACCGTAATTGTTATGTTGGAGAACCAATCAATTATGACAAAAACAACATAATGGTAATGCAGTGTGTTTAGTAGTCATATCAGAAAATCCATGGATATGAATTACCATGGTCACATGAAAGGTAAGGAAGTAAGGAAGTGTACAAGCCTCCTTCTTTCTCCAAATTTAGCAATGTTATCAACAATGCAATCTTTAATACAACACTCAGGCCACCATGAAGGTTTGGTCAATACAAATATTTTTGTATGACGATCAAGGTAATTTCGAGGTTGAAGTGGATTGATATCCATATGAAATGAGCTTGATGAATTCATGACCAATAAGGACACAAACTTGTCTAAGGAGGATAAAGAAGTTGTTTCACATATGAAAATTTTGTCATGAAATATCTTATAGGAGGCTAGTATATATTACACAAAACGTAGGATCTATGAGACATCATTGAGGCCAATCATGTGTTTGATGTTTGCATGTATCTAGAACTATAATTAAAATATGGACTAATGGTTATCTCAAACAATTAGTTGCACAATTGGCCTTTCTTGTATTTAATTGTTAGGTGAAATTGTTGCAAGTATACCATCCATTTCAAACATCGGGTGCTTTGTGACTATGCACAAATTGTAATATCCACAATGAAATACAAATAATTGATATAGGTCGAGTAGTGATGGATGAAATCACTAAAATATTATGAATGACATGTATAAAGAGTCCATGTTAGAAGAGGTCAATATCAAGGGCATAATCTGAGGCATCAATTTGTATTTCTAAAGGCTGGTATATGTCTACAAGTTGCAAAACATGCATAGAAGATGGTTTATGTTTCAATTCTTCAATATCATATTATTGTTGGGTATCCTAAATCTTAGTGGTTTTTTCCTTCAACATGGAGTTGGATGGCTAGGAAATATGGGAGAATTCAAACAAAAACAATTGGTAGAAGTTTTCTAGTCCTAAAAATTATGTAACTCTATGAGGTTGGTTTGGATACAAGAAGTCATTTATGAGTGTCTTTTCAGGATCAACATGAACCACATTGTCATCCACAACGAAGTTAAAAAACTAAATGTGCTTCATGGAAAAGTGATAGTTAAAAAGGTTGTTTGTTTGAAAAGGTTTGAAACAATTTGGCAATGTGTTGGACTCATTCTTCACATGTCCTACTAAAACTCAAAACATCATCATTGTAAACAATAATAAATTCTCTTGAAAATGGTCAATGAACATTGTTGATTAAGTGTATGAAAGTTACAAGTGCACTGGTTAAATTCAAAGGACATAGTCGACTACTCATTCAACCTATCAGAATGCAATCTTTGGACATCTTAAGCATCAAATAGGACTTGGTGGTAACCAAAATTAAGGTCAAACCTCATAAGTAAATTTCTCCCTTCCTTCAATGAATCGAGAAAATCAATTATAAAAGAATTGGGTATTGGTTATTCAATATGACATTATTTAAGGTGCAATAGTAAATGCACATGTATGGTCATCCATCTTTCTTCAACACAAGAACAATCAAGCTACTAGTTGTATGGGATTTTATCTCTTAATTGATTTGTTATATTTTGTAATTATGAGTGTAAATCATGTACTTTAAGTGGTTATCTTAGGGAGTGTATTAAAAAATATGGAAATTTATTATAGACAACCTCTTAATGGTCCAAGGGTATGGATTGAGTAGTACAAAAATATGCATGTTAAAGCTTAAAGGGGTAAATCACTTACTGAGTCTAGGAAATTAGACATTGATACTTGAGGATAAGGATGCTTATTTGAGTGAGTAGGTTAAATAGATAGGTACTAAATGTATTAATGAAACAACAAAGGATATATTTAAAAGTGTTTTTTTCTTCGTGTATTAGGATTTATAAATCCTTTTGTAATGGTCAACTATTTATGGTTATTCCAATTATTTTCTTTTGTTAGTTTAGTATTTCCTTATGGTATTTATTTTTATAAATTTAATTAGTTATAAGATTACTTATGGTAGTTTTTATAAATGTTGCACTTAATGGTTGCAAGAATGTCTAATATGTTGGTCTCTAAGTGTCTAGCATTTTGAGGAGTATTGTGATTGGACTCTAAAACATTATATATTTTGTGACATGTTATGGTTTGAACTCACAAAAAAATGAGATGTGAGGGGCATTCTAAGGACAATGGGATATGTTTGGATAGGCCTATCGAGTGTCACAAGATCTGAAGAATAAAGAACCCATGAGGGTATTCATGTGTCTAAGCATAAAGAAGACATTATGCCTTTACAATGAGACAAACATCATGAAAGATGGGAAAAGAATGACAAAGAGAAATAAAGGTAAGTATGACAAGTAGGTGATGATATGTTTTAACTCTTCTAATCATATATTATTTTCCCTTAGAAGGTTCCCACTCATGAACCTCTTAGTAGGACAAATGTGGGGTTATAATACCCTTGTCAAAATCCCTTGCATATGCATCCCACATATAATCTACTTCTACCATGTAGAGGTGGGATGTGACGCCTCATAAAACACTCACACCCCCACAAACTTGCATACCTACATACTCACATCCCTGCAACTTAAAAACCCACATTCTTGCATCTTGCATACCTGCACACTCACATAATCACATCCTCATGACCGATAAATCCACATAACTGCATTCTATACTCAGTTTCTTCAAATTCTTAGGAGGCTTGGATGACCCAACATTCCCCCCACCCAACATCATCCTTTTTCCTGCACCTTCATGCCACGTTATAATCGTAACACTTGCATCTACATGCCATGTAGTCGTATGCCTATATTCCACTTGGGATATGATTGGTTTTCTTGAGGTAGACCAAGAATATCCATCTCAAATGTCCCACGTGATGAAAGAAGTTGTGGTTAATTAATGAAGATTAATTCTCGCACTTTTCCCGTGATCATCATGTACATAAATGAAAATTACCATTTAATAAGAGACATGCACCAGGCGTATGAAGGGGAAACTTTGAAAAATGAATTAGCTCCTAAATTGTGATTAAGGGTACGTACGAAACTGAAAATCAAGTTTATACACGTAATCTTCACACTTATCCAAGTGCATTGAAAGGGGAAAAATATGGATAACAAGAAGAACAAAGAACCATTTTATGGAGCCAAAGTGAATTCATTAGCTCATGAATATAGAGACTTTCAGTGCTCTATAGAGTATAAGTGGTATTCTAAGCTACCCGAGGAAGAAAAGTTCAAGAACAAAGCTTGGACCTCAGGAATAGTAAAAGTTGGATGCTTTCTTAAGGTATTCAATTTCAGAGAAATAGTCACCTGGTGCACTAAGATATTAAGTTCAAATCATCAGCTCGTTCAAGTTAAGGAAAGTTGAAGAAATCATATCCCTTTAAAACTAAATATGTTTAGAAGGTTTTTATGCCTCCTACACTAGACAAAATCCTTAAGCTTCTAGAAGATGATTAATTTTTCGATGCACAAGGTGGTGACATGAGCTTACTTAAGGAATTTCTAGTCTATCCCATCATTGGACCCTCAAACATAAAAAAAAATCAATAAGTGCATGTTGGCTCATCATTTTAAATAATTTTCTTGGATTTTTGCATAACTAGTCAGTCAAGACTCAACGACATATGTTCCCATGTATGTCCTTATATTTTATCTTAATATCAAAACCACAAGAGAAATACTTAAATTTCTGAAGGTCCACAGATCCCTCCTCTGGTAGGGTAAACAACCTTCACAATTTCCGCAGCCAAGTAACAGGTGATGTGTGGACTCCACCGGTGATGTGTGGAGTCCACGCATTCAAGTAACTCGTGAGGTGTGAAAACTTTCTTTGAGGTGTGGAAATGTTCTTGGATTGGATTCGTGAGAAATCTAGCGACAATTTTATAAGAGTCAAGAGGGAGAACTTTGCTAAATCTGTGATCTTGCGAAGAGGGGTTTGAGCAAATTCGTATGCTGCATTCCTCCATTGATTGAATACAGTTCCGTTTTCGTTTTTCACTTTTCTTTGGGAAGCCACAATTTGCTTACATGAGTTTGTGCTGCGTATACAAGGAGAAGGATTATAGCTTGCATGTGTAGAGTTTAAAGGAAAATCGTGAAGTTTGCATGTAGTGGCAGAAGTCCGATCCATTTTCAAAAGAATTTGTATGAGCTTTGCATGCTTATAGTTTGCTTGCATGCTTGGAGTTAAAGGAAGAGCACACCTTATTAAAGTGGGTATTTTATTATTAAAGTGGATGGATAAGACATTTAAGATATTTAAATGGGGATATTTAAAAGTGGATATAAGTGTATTGAGGTGGATATAAGTGTGTATTAAAAAAGGGAAAGTTTTTTTTTAAAGAAATTTAAATTCTTTTTTTTTACATGAGTGTGAGATTTTTTATATATGAGATTATAAATGAGTATGAGTTTTTATCCATGGATTGGTGTTAAGGGTTTTTAAGGTTTTCTCTTCAGAAAGTTAAGAGTTAAGATTGACACGGATCGGTGGTATGCAAAGGCAAAGCGACAAACTGCTCAGCACTTGACAAAAGCTTGATATTCTTGGTGATTCACCACCTTCATGATTGAAGTGTGTTTGGTGATACAAGGGTCCATTAGCAGAGATGGTGAATCCTCTAGCAGAGACCTACCTCAACGAAGCCAACAAGTTAGATGGATCGAACTTCATTAACTGGAAATTCAAGATGCAAGTTAGATGGATCGAACTTCATTAACTGGAAATTCAAGATGAAAACACTCATGGAAGGCTATGGTGTATGGAACATTGTGAAGGGAACTGAACTGAAACCTGATGCGGCTGTCGATGCGACAACAACACAGATCCAAGATTGAGAGAAGCACAAAAACAAGGTAATGGTATTGTTGTGCATGTCAGTTAAAGATAGCATAATTCCACATATTAGAGAAGCTACAACTTCTGCTCCAACATAGACAACGCTTAAATCATTGTATGAAACTAGCAAAAAAAATCGCATTTTGATCCTCAAAACTAAATTGCTAGGCATTAAAATGGATGGAAATGAATCTATTAGTTAATTTTTGGGTTGTATTAAATAGGTGAAAGACAAGCTAGTAAATATAGGGGAAATTGTTTCCAACACTGACTTGGTCACTATTACCTTAAATGGTATTCTAGAATATTATCATATGTCATATGTTCATAACAGGTCTCGCAGCAAGGGAGAAACCTCCCATGTTTGAAGAAATGATAGGTATTTTGTTGCAAGAGGAAGAGAGGTGCGGGAATTTGAAGCCGCGGAATAAAAATTTGGCACTATGGTCAAATAAGAGATTTGAGAGAGGGAGATCAAGAGAAAGAGGCAGAGGAGATAGTTCATGGCAGAGAGGCGGTTCAAGGAAGAGAGGCAGTTCATCGCAAAGAAGACAATCTCCAAATCAAGGTATGCAATCTGACAGAAATGAGTCAAAGAGTTGTTTTTACTATGGTCGACCTAGACATATTGTTAAAGACTGTCATAAGAAGAAGAGCGATGAGGATAGGAATAAACCTAGAACATATTCAGGTCATTATGCAGAAAAATCGTCAAATCGTGATTTCAGATTATTTATTGCTAGTGATGATATTGAGGAATCCCCAAATTTTGAATCACGGGATCTTAGGATGTTTGTGTCTAACATTGCTTTATCTGCTGAAACAAATGATTCTGATGCCTATTTTGTGGATTTAAGAGCATCTGAACATATGACTTGTAATAAAAATTGGTATGCTAATTTTAAAGAAACACGGGATGGTGTTGGCATATATCTTGCAGATGATCGTGCTCATCAGATCAAGGGATATGGGGACATTCCTGTGACATTTTCGAATGGTACAGTTCGTCACATTTGTAAAGTTGTTTATGTGCCAAGAATAAAGAAATATTTGATCTCTCTGTCCAGCATTATAGATCAGGACTTGAAGGTTGAGTTATTCAAGAATCATTGCATAGTGAAGGATCTGTTGGACCATTTCAAAACTGTTGCAACGAGAGTCAGAGCAGGAGGCCTATACAAACTTAATGTTACCAGCAAAGCACATCACACATTGATTTCTTCAACTATACCAACAAAGATTCGTTGGCATCAAAGGTATGGACGCATCAATCATCTTAATTTATTGTTATTACATAAAAATAATATGGTTGAAGGACTTCCCATGTTAAAGAATGAGAAGGTTTCTTGTGATGGATGTGCATTAGGAAAAATGAACATAGATGAATTGCCCTCTAATCCTAATAGGAAAAAGAAAGATGTGTTAGGTCTTGCGCATACTGATGTTTGTGGGCCTATGAAAACTAGGTCTTTAGGAGGTACATTTTACTTTCTGTTATTTATTGACGATTGCACGAGATATACATGGGTTTACTTCCTTATAAGAAAAAGTGATGTTTTCGAGTACTTTAAGGAATTCAGAACCATGGTGGAAAAGAAGACAGAAAAATCCATCAAAATACTCCATTCAGATAAAGGGGGAAAGTATAAATCAGGGGACTTCAACAAATATTGCAAAGATCATGGAATAGTACAATAGTTTATAGTACCTTACACTCCACAACATAACATAGTTGTTGAAAGGAAAAACAAAACTCTGGTAGAGTGTGCACGCAGTATGATGAAAGGTAAGAATCTCTCAAATGCATTTTGGGATGAAGCCATAAATATTGCAGTTTATTTAATGAATAGAAGTCTCACAAGGTGTCTTGATGAAGTTACTCATTTCGAAGTCTTGTATGGGTACAAACCTGTAGTTCATAATTTGAAAGTATTTGGGTGTAAGGATTTTGTTCATATTCCAAAGGAGAATAGGAGGAAACTGGATGCTAAAGCCATTAAATGTATTTTCATTGGGTATTGTTCTAAGTTTAAAGCATACAAATTGTTTGATCTTTCTACTCACAAAGTATTTGCAAGTAGAGATGTACTTTTCCATGAGCAGGAAGCAGGAAATCATGACCACAAGAGTCATGAGAAATGGCATAGACTTCTTGATGAAGGAGTTAAATAATAGCAACAACAACCACCAATGGAACAACCACCATAGCAGCAACAACATCCCCAACCGCGGTGACAAAAATAGTAGGAGCATGAAGGACTTAGTGATATGGACAATTCAAGTAGTCAGAGTTCACCTAGAGGTGAAGACAAATCTTCACAAAGTGGGGAGGAAGATAATCAATTGAGAAGATCTTCACGACAGGTTCGGCTCCCTGAGAGGTATAAAGACTATGCCCTAATGAGTAGCATTTCAAATTTCATAGAACCAATGAGTTTTGATGACACTAATGAGCATGATGAATGGCGAAATGCAATGGAGGAAGAATATGAATCTATAATAAAAAACAATACTTGGGAATTGACTGAATTGCCTAAACATAAGAAGCCCATTAGATGCAAATGGATATACAAACCCAAGTTTAAATCAGATGGTAGTATAGATAAGTATAAGGCCAGACTGGTTGCAAAGGGGTATTCACAAACAACAAGTATTGATTATGTTGAAAGATTTTCACCAGTAGCTAAATTGAATACTATCATAATGTTAATTGCTTTAACTACAAAGTACCATTGGAAGCTACACCAGTTAGATGTTAAATCTGCATTTTTGAATGGTGAGTTAAAGGAAGAGGTTTACCTTACTCAACCTGAAGGGTTTTTGGAAAAGGGGCAAGAACACTTAGTGTGTAAGTTAAAGAAAGCATTGTATGGACTAAAACAGGTACCTAGGTCATGGTATGAGAAGATAGACTCTTTCTTTCCTTAACAGGGTTTTATGAGGAGAAAAAGTGATCCAAATCTGTATACCAAATTTGATGAGCAGGGGTATATAGTATTGATTTCCTTATATGTTGATGATTTGATAATTACAGGAAATGCAAAGAAATTAATTGATGAAATCAAGGAGAAGTTGTCACAGGTATTTGAAATGAAAGATCTTGGTGAGTTACATTAATCCCTAGGTCTTGAAGTTTGGAGAAATGCAGACCAAAATTTTGTTTGTCAGAGTAAGTATATCAGAGAAATACTTAAGAGATTTAAAATGGATCAGTGTAAGTCTTCTATTGTTCCCATACAACAGAATGTGAAACTTTCTTGTGATGATGGTTCAAAGGAGGTGAATGGAACTGTGTATAAACAGATGGTGGGTAGTTTGAATTATCTCACCACAAACAGACCTGATATTTCATATTCTGTGAGTGTGTTAAGTCAGTTTATGGAGAAACCTCATGAAATCCATGGGAATGCAACAAAGGTAGTACTTAGGTATCTAAAAGGAACACTTGATTATGGTATTAAATATACTGATGCATCTGATGTTGAGTTGATAGGTTACTCAAATTATGATTGGGCTAGCAATCCGGATGATCGAAGATCAACCACTGGATATGCGTTTGGTATTGGATCTAGGGTTGTTTCATGGAGCAGTAAAAACCATCCTACTGTATCTTTGTTTTCTACCGAAGAAGAATATAAAGCCTTGTGTGCAACAACTTGTGAAGTTGTTTGGTTAAGAAGACTTCTTCAAGATGTTGGAGAAGAATGAAAGGAACTTATGATGATCAAATTTGATAATCAAATTTCGATCAATATTGTGAAGAATCTGATTTTTCATGCAAGGACAAAGCATGTTGAAGCTCAGTTTCATTTTATCAGAGAAAAGTTGCAGTCAAATGAAATAGCTCTTATGTATTATAATACTAGTGAAAATGTTGTTGATATTTTCACTAAGCCTCTTGGAAAGATTAAGTTTTAGTTGTTTAGGGAGATGTTAGGTGTAGAATTCAATCCATTCTCCATTAAGGGGGAGACTTGGAAATAATGGAGTAAGCACGAGTTACAAGAATCAGTTTACAAGAGTCATTATCGTAGTTGAACTTTACTTCATTGAATAAAGATTCTAGTTAATTGTGGTTTGCATGTCACTGACTAAGTATGTTAGTTTACTATATAAGAATGTAATCAGTCTTCATTAATCAATAGAGAAGTGAGCGTAGCCTCACCGTGTGTTGTTTTCTCGTATTTTATTTGACACTGCTTCGTATTGTTAAATTATCAAGAAAATGGGGTATACAAGTTGTCACTTTTAATGCATTCTCTACTGAAAATTGGTCTCACCCAAAGGTTGCCTTTCTTTTATTTTACTGAATTTAATTGATGTCTGATGTCAGGCCAAAAGTTTCAGGTTTTTCCATAGGTTTCTAATATTCAAAAAATTGGTTTTCGGTGCAGGAGGAGGTCGATTATCTCATGAGGTTGTTTGAAACTCTACTAAATAGAATACTGGAAATGTTGCAAAGTTTCTTTCTTTTATATTCTCCATCACAAAAGACATTTGCAATTTGATGTGATATATTGCACTTTGTTTTTGCAAATTGAATGTGATAGAACGTTGTTACAAATTAGAGACCTGTTAGTATGTGATTTCATTGATATTCACAAAGATCAGACAATGAGTATATTTGAAACTAAATATTAGGTCACATAAAGTAACACAGTGTGTAAATTTCAAGCTTAAAATTGTAGCACTTTTGTTCGCATGTACTTGAAAATAACTGATTTAAGGAAACCACCATTTCTGGTAGATTGTAGTTTGTGTTGTTTGAATGCTAGATTCTCATTCTTAATGCAAGTGTTCTAAAACTATACTAATGATTATACGTACGAAGAAAATGTGAAAATGTGTGAAATACCACCTCAATTTGTTCATTAGTAGTCTATGGGTGAAAATTTGTAGACATATTGAGTTTTGTACCCAAGAGTCAAAGTGTTCATGAGAAAGAGAAAGTTGAGATAAACTTGGTGCCTATGTCCTAATAATGTAATGGATGTAGGAAATTCAAAATTAACCTAGATATGCGTGAAGAAGTTGACGCAGATATGGGTAAAGAACAAATTCATCAGGTATTTAGTAGAGTTAGTTTCATGACAAGAGACCATGTATTCAGCAGAGTTAGTCTTATGAGAAGAGACCATGATTGTTATGTTGGAGAAAGTTAGTCTTATGACAAGAGAACAAATTCACCATGTATATTTAGAGTTAGTCTTATGACAAGAGACCAGACAATGTATTTAGTAGAGTTAGTATTATGAAAATAGACCGTGATTGTTATGTTGGAGAACCAATCAATTATGACAAAACAACATAATGGTAATGTAGTGTGTTTAGTAGTCGTATCAAAAAATCCATGGATATGAATTACCATGGTCACATGAAAGGTAAGGAAGTAAGGAAGTGTACAATCCTCTTTCTTTCTCCAAATTTAGCAATGTTATCAACAATGCAATCTTTAATACAACACTCAGGCCACCATGAAGGTTTGGCCAATACAAATATTTTTGTATGATTATCAAGGTAATTTCAAAGTTGAAGTGGGTTGATATCCATATGAAATGAGCTTGATGAATTCATGACCAATAAGGACACAAGATTGTCTAAGGAGGATAAAGAAGTTGTTTCACATATGAAAATTTTGTCATGAAATATCTTATAGGAGGCTAGTATATATTACACAAAACATAGGATCTATGAGACATCATTGAGGCCAATCATGTGTTTGATGTTTGCATGTATCTAGAACTATAATTAAAATATGGACTAATGGTTATCTCAAACAATTAGTTTCACAATTGGCCTCTCTTGTATTTAATTGTTAGGTGAAATTGTCGCAAGTATACCATCCATTTCAAACATCGGGTGCTTTGTGACTTGCTTTGAGTATGCACAAATTGTAATATCCACAATGACATACAAATCATTGATATAGGTCGACTAGCGATGGATTAAATAACTAAAATATTATGAATGAAATGTATAAAGAGTCCATGTTAGAAGAGGTCAATATCAAGGGCATAATCTGAGGCATCAATTTTTATTTCTAAAGGCTGGTGAATGTCTAGAAGTTGCAAAACATGCATAGAAGATGGTTTATGTTTCAATTCTTCAATATCATATTATTGTTGGGTATCCTAAATCTTAGTGGTTTTTTCCTTCAACATGGAGTTGGACGGCTAGGAAATGTGGGAGAATTCAAACAAAATCAATTGGTAGAAGTTTTCTAGTCCTAGAAATTATGTAACTCTATGAGGTTGGTTTGGATACAAGCCAGTCATTTATGAGTGTCTTTTCTGGATCAACATGAACCACATTGTCATCCACAATGAAGTTAACAAACTAAATGCGCTTCATGGAAAAGTGATAGTTAAAAAGGTTGTTTGTTTGAAAAGGTTTGCAACAATTTGACAATGTGTTGGAGTCATTCTTCACATGTCCTACTAAAAATCAAAACATCATCATTGTAAACACTAATAAATTCTCTTGAAAATGGTCAATGGACATTGTTGATTAAGTGTATGAAAGTTACAAGTGCATTGGTTAAATTCAAAGGACATAGTCGACTACTCATTCAACCTATCATAATGCAATCTTTGGACATCTTAAGCATCGAATAGGACTTGGTGGTAACCAAAATTAAGGTCAAACCTCATAAATAAATTTCTCCCTTCCTTCAATGAGTCGAGAAAATCAATTATAAAAGAATTGGGTATTGGTTATTCAATATGACATTATTTAAGGTGCAATAGTAAATGCACATGTATGGTCATCCATCCTTCTTCAACACAAGAACAATCAAGCTACTAGTTGTATGGGATTTTATCCCTTAATTGATTTGTTATATTTTGTAATTATGAGTGTAAATCATGTACTTTAAGTGGTTATCTTAGGGAGTGTATTAAAAAATATGGAAATTTATTATAGACAACCTCTTAATGGTCCAAGGGTATGGATTGAGTAGTACAAAAATATGCATGTTAAAGCTTAAAGGGGTAAATCACTTACTGAGTCTAGGAAATTAGACATTGATACTTGAGGATAAGGATGCTTATTTGAGTGAGTAGGTTAAATAGATAGGTACTAAATGTATTAATGAAACAACAAAGGATATATTTAAAAGTGGTTTTTTCTTCATGTATTAGGATTTATAAATCCTTTTGTAATGGTCAACTATTTATGGTTATTCCAATTATTTTCTTTTGTTAGTTTAGTATTTCCTTATGGTATTTAATTATATAAATTTAATTAGTTATAAGATAACTTATAGTAGTTTTTATGAATGTTGCACTTAATGGTTGCAAGAATGTCTAAGATGTTGATCTCTAAGTGTCTAGCATTTTGAGGAGTACTGTGATTGGACTCTAAAACATCATATATTTTGTGACATGTTATGGTTTGAACTCACAAAAAAATGAGATGTGAGGGGCATTCTAAGGACAATGGGATATGTTTGGATAGGCCTATCGAGTGTCACAAGATCTGAAGAATAAAGAACCCATGATGGTATTCATGTGTCTAATCATAAAGAAGACATTATGCCTTTACAATGAGACAAACATCATGAAAGATGGGAAAAGAATGACAAAGACAAATAGAGGTAAGTATGACAAGTAGGTGATGATATGTTTTAACTCTTCTAATCATATATTCTTTTCCCTTAGAAAGTTGCCACTCATGAACCTCTTAGTAGTACAAATGTGGGGTCATAATACCATTGTCAAAAGCCCTTGCATATGCATCCCACATATAACCTATTTCTACCCTGTAGAGGTGGGATGTGACGCCTCATAAAACACTCACACCCCCACAAACCTGCATACCCACATACTCACATCCCTGCAACTTACAAACCCACATTCTTGCGTCTTGCATAGCTGCACACTCACATAATCACATCCTCATGACCCATAAATCCACATACCTACATTCTATACTCAGTTTCTTCAAATTCTTAGGAGGCTTGGATGACCCAACATTCCCCCCACCCAACATCATCCTTTTTCCTGCACCTTCATGCCACGTTATAATCATAACACTTGCATATACATGCCATGTACTCGTATGCCTATATTCCATTTGGGATATGATTGGTTTTCTTGAGGTAATCCAAGAATATCCATCTCAAATGTCCCACATGATGAAAGAAGTGGTGGTTAATTAATGAAGATTAATTCTCGCACTTTTCCCCTGATCATCATGTACATAAATGACAATTACCATTTAATAAGAGACATGCACCAGGCGTATGAAGGGGAAACTTTGAAAAATTAATTGGCTCCTAAATTGTGATTAAGGTTACGTACGAAACTGAAAATCAAGTTTATACACGTAATCTTCACACTTATCCAAGTGCATTGAAAGGGGGAAAATATGGATAACAAGAAGAACAAAGAACCATTTTATGGAGCCAAAGTGAATTCATTAGCTCATGAATATAGAGACTTTCAGTGGTCTATAGAGTACAAGTTGTATTCTAAGCTACCTGAGGAAGAAAAGTTCAAGAACAAAGCTTGGACGTCAGGAATAGTAAAAGTTGGATGCTTTCTTAAGGTATTCAATTTCAGAGAAATAGTCACCTAGTGCACTGAGATATTCAGTTCAAATCATCAGCTCATTCAAGTTAAGGAAAGTTGAAGAAATCATATCCCTTTAAAACTAAATATGTTTAGAAGGTTTTTATGCCTCCCTACACTAGACAAAATCGTTAAGCTTCTAGAAGATGATTACTTTTTCGATGCACAATGTGGTGACATGAGCTTACTTAAGGAATTTCTAGTCTATCCCATCATTGGACCCTCAAACATAAAAAAAAATCAATACGTGCATGTTGGCTCATCATTTTAAATAATTTTCTTGGATTTTTGCATAACTAGTCAGTCAAGACTCAATGACATATGTTCCCATGTATGTCCTATAAGTCCTTTATTACTCAGTAAAGAAGGGTGCCATTTTCTAGTAGTCCCAATTAATCTCAAACGAGATCTCCCATCAATATTCTAATTTCATTCACAACAAGAGGTTCTACATGACTTGTTATTTCATCCTCAATCTTTCCTACTATAATGCATTTGAGGGCATGCTCCCCAAGGCTAATTTCAATTTTAAGTAAGACCCTATTCAATTATGGTATCCCATGCTTTGGAAGCACAATTCCCCATTTTCATTTTACCAAATACATGATTCCATCAAGTATTGCAAAAGCATGCTCACGGGTACTAAACTATCTAGGGTCATCGAAGTGGCCAAGGAGTTTCTCAAAGGGAAAGGAGTTTGCGTATTTGAAGATCATTTCACATACATAAGGCTCAATGGTTTCGAAGGGAAACCACTAGTTATCCCCTAGTTCATGTGTGATATATTTCTTGCATATGAGTTGTGTGGAAAATATAGGACATGGTCAAAGTGCAGTAGCAGATCTCACTATTGTAAGGTTACTCTTGTGAGTTTAATAAAAGAAGTACTTTTCCCATCTTGCCATATGAGATTGTCAATATTTAAATTTGATTATATTTTGATAGAATATCTAACCCATTATTTTAAAGATCATATGCATGTGGAGTTCTTTGTTTGTCTTTTATGAATGCAGGTTAGTGTTGGGAGGAGAGTTGCAATCAAGGAGCGACCAAATGTTAAAGGGATCGACATCAAATACGGAAACTAAGGTACAATAACTTGATCTCTTTAGCCTTGTATTTTCATATGAATAATGGGGTTTATGATTGGGATGTTGGTAAGAAGTAGGAGACTTTAGGTCAATTCTGCATGCATGATAAAACCCTTAATTCTAGTGTGTAGGACGGATTTCCCACCCACAAAAGAATTGGAGACCATATTGGGGATCTCTAGGGTTTTGGGGGGTATTTGTTGGGTATTTTTAATTGGTTTTACTACTTTTTTCTGAGTTTCTGCAAAAGTCTGAGCTAGTAGGGATTCTGGTCTTCCATACCAGTACTCCCTGCTTCCTTTGCCTAACTGTTTTTTATTTTTCGGGAAGCCAAAGAGGCATATGTGGCCTGCAGAAGGTCTTTCCATGTATACACACACCCTGACTTCATACATCCCACGTACATATGCTTGCTGCTGAAAGATATGTCATGTGTCTGAGTCTAGAATTTTTTTTTTGAAAAAGAGGTAGTCATCCTCTCCCCTGTCATAAGTGATGCTTCTCAGGGGTTTTCTGGATCTAGTTCTAGTTTCTATGATTACAATCTGTAGCCTAGGTATAACCTCAGATTAGATTTTTTTTTTCATATTTCCTTGCATCTTTCTCTGTTAGAGTGAGTTTCTGCACCTTTTAGGGGTTCTGGTTTTCAATACTAATACTCCCTGCCTGAGCTTAGCTACTTTTTTTGCTTCTTTTGAGGAGAAATAGGGGAACACACATCCTGTAGTAGTCCTACAAGTGTGCATATGAGTCTTGTATTTTGGAAACCCGCGTGCATACATTGGTTGTTGAAGTGACAATCATGTGTCTGTCTGGAAAATTTTGAGGAGGCAGTCATCCTCTTCCCTGTCAAGTTTTTTCTTCACAGGTTTTTCTTGTGTCTTTTTGGTCTATGTCATAGCAGTTTCAGTCTAGGTTGTGTGCTAGTATAGCTTGATTTTGCAATTGAAAGTTTTCTTCCTTTGCTAGGTTTTTTTGATGAGATTATGAGTCAATCTGATCTGCCTTTTTGGTTGTCAGTAACTCCACACGGTCTGTGGTTGGCCAAAAGTTCTTTTTGGCCTTGTATTGTTTTTATTTTTTCACCTTTTTTCTTCAGAAAATAAGAAGCCATACAATTTTAAATTTTCTTGTTTTTGAAGCATAATAAAAAAAAAACACAAAATCTTTTTTTTACTTCTTGGTTTGGTTAAAGAGTTGGTTGTTTGCGTTAATCAATAGGAAAAAGATTGTTTTCATAAGTTCTTGGCTGATTGAATTAGGAGAATAAGTAGCTCGTAGTCGAGTGAAATCTTGTTTTGATTTTTCCAGTTAAAATATCTTAGAAAGAAAAACTTTGAAAAGTTGGTTTAAAACATGTTAAAAAGAGAAAATATGAATTTGTCAAGAAGAAGTTATTTTGTTTCTAGCTTGTTGTTTATCTTCTCTTTCGTCTCTCAAAACATCATTATTTTCACTTTCATAACCTTTGACTTAAGACAAGCCCAAAAAATTAACGATTAATTAAAATCAACTAGACTTTATGTTTTGTAGGGTCCATCAACTAGTCTAGGCTAGAGCCTTGATTTAGGATTGGAGAGGAAATGCTTCAAGGCTGAAAAACAAACATAAGAGTCTGTGTCAGGGAGTGTCAAAAGTACACTATCGTAAAATTTATTTGGGACCCCCCTTTAACACACAGACTAAACACGAGGTCGTGTAGGGAAAGGTAGCAGAGATAACCCCTCCAAATATAGACCAAACGTAGTGGGGAACGCATATAGAGGTCTTGTCTTGGGATTTCGTTGATTGCATTTGCCACGGATATTTGTGGGTCTCGAATCCATTCAAGGTCCTCAGTCATCTTCCAGAACACTTGCTTTCGATACCCTTGATAGGTTTCGGGCTTTATACCCTACTCATTGCAGTATACCCAACTGTTGACTATACCCTCCTAGTGACTGTTTGCACATTGGAAACCTAGTTGCCTATCTTTCTAGTGACTTACACAGGTGAATGTGGGGGTATCCCGCGGTACCTAGGACATACATTGGGCCACTCATTGCTGAGTATACCCATAGGGTGCTTCTTTATTCGAGTTTCATTTTCACCGATAAGTTGCTCTAGTGTTGGTTGTTGTAACTGTTCTTCCAACTAGTTACGGACTACTTATTTTATCTCATAGGTATTTTTTTTAGTGTGTGCTGGTTTTCAAATGATTATATATTTCCCTAGTGTTTCTTTGATATTCTCACATAGTGGAGGATCAGGGGTTTCGTTGGTCACAAAGGCTTATGGGCCTACCACCGGTTGACCTCGAACCCCCCCCCCACCACTACTAAGGTGAAAATTAGACCATCAAGAGTATTTTGAGACAACTGGGTTACAGGAAATTGTGCCCAATCCATATTTGAGAGGAGACATTTCGATTATGGAGGAACGAATCATTTCTGACCTCGGAGAAGAGGCTCTTGGTCCATACAACCCTCCCATTACTGATTTATTGGCACCCAATGTCATACAGGTTCTACCTTATGAGTGTATTGTAGTGTCTTCAGGGAGTACTGATATTTCCTTCATGACTGTCACTACTGGGGGTGTTCCACCTCCTAACCAACTGTCATCGTTCTGGGTCACCATGGTTTTGACTTCTTCTACCTCGGGAAGATGTTCGATTCTATCTATGGCGGTGATCACTGCTCTGTTTACTCATAACATGGAAGGATCTTCTTTCTCATATGGGATGCCTGGCTTCGGTACAAGTACTGTACTTTCCTCCTCCACTCTACAAACTTTGTGTCTGGGGATAGGGAGTTCCAATGCTTCTATGCAAGGATCTATTGGGGGAACTTCCACTCCCTTTATTTCTTTCCCTTATGGTGTGAGTCATATAATCCCTTCATCCCCCTCACTCAACAATGTTCCTCAACACTCTGTCGGGCCTAACATAAACTTGTTTGGAGTAGGTAGTCAAGCACTCCCTTCTTATAATGTTCTAGTTGGTTCGAAACCTTTCTCTTTGTTGAATGTTCGACGTGTTTGGTAACAATGCTTTCTCGTCAGCTGTCGTTTTGGAAAAGGGAAACCCCGGTTATGGAAAACCACATCCTGTACATGGTACTATTCCTGCACAAGGGGGCACACTTAGGAATTCCTTCCTCACAAGGATCTTGGAATCCATGGTAGGGACCAGTCCCCTTGCTAGGAATGTCGATCGCGGGAAACCCTTTCCATACCAAGTGGAACCCTGGGCAAGGCCCAATGCCTATGCCCGTCAGATCGACAGGAGGAAACCCCTCCCAAAATCCTTGGAATGCGATGCAAGATCATCCCTTTACGTCTTATTACGGGACCTAGCCGATGATGTCTCAACAAGTGTCCAATCCATACGCTGGTCACGGTCATGGTTATTACCAGAGCCTTGGCCAACAACCTAATTTTTCCTGGCAACTTGGTGCCAGTCAAAGCCCAGGCTCCTTTTTCCTCGGCTGCAATCCACAACCCAAACTATCATTTCTGGAAACCCTACACTTGCCAGATTTGACAAGGCTATTAAATGACCCCATCTTTCATGATTTGAGTTGGCCTCCTATGCTGACCAAATCGGCTTCAGACATTCCAAAGTTCAAGGCCAAGCCTAATGAAGATCCTGGTGATCACGTGACTACATTCCACTTATGGTTCTCATCCAACTCATTAAGAGACAACTCTGTTCAGTTGCGATTGTTTCAACGCACTATCATAGGGAGTGTTGTGAAATGGTGCATCGATCTTGATCACTCACGATACTCTTCCTTCAACAAATTGGCTATGTCTTTCCTGAACCATTTCCAATTACCTATGAGATATGATGTTGGCACCGAATTGTTGGCCAATTTCGAGCAGACAAAAGAAGACCATATCTCAGATCATATCCGATAATGGAGATGCCGTAAGAGTTTGATCAAAATGCCAGTCCCACCAACATTCCTTCTCGAGTGGTTTCTTAAGTCTTTGGTACCCCAATTATATAAATATGTTGCAACATCCAAAGAGGAAGACGCAATAATGAGAGCACAACAACTAGAGCTAATTTAGTCTCAGTCTCGTTTACTCTATGAGATTTTTCCAGATGTACCGAGGTCAATCCTTGACAAAACCAGGCAAAGGTCTATACCACATGCTAATGGAATTATTGGTTTAGCATAAACCAAGCTCGCTGATCCATTGTTAAATCAATTGCAACAATTGTCGATACAACAAATAATGGTCAGCCAAACCACTGGTTCGGCTGCTCCCCCTACCCAAAAGTTGGATGTACACAGTGTGCAAATGACAAACCTAAAGGCCAACCAGTAGCATGATGGAAAGAAGAAACAACAAAAAAAGGGTAAGGGGGATAATAAACCCACCGATAATGCTGGCAGGGGTGACACTAAAAAGAAGAAGTCAAAGTATCCTTGTAATCTTTGCAAGGAATACCACCTAACCCATCAGTGCCCTCGACTTGCAGAGGCCCAGAAGTTATTAGCACAACAACAACCTATCATGTTAACAAACCCATTCCCACATGGGAAAAATCTAACTCACGCCTCCTCGAGCGCGAAAGGGGGCAGTCAAGGACCGCCTCCGTCTTCAAGTAATCCTTCATCCGCAAACGTGTATATGATGAAAGGTGATGCCTATATAATGACTAGAGCACATGATTATAGAAATCCAGGAACCTCTGAGAAGGGTAAAGAAGATTAAAACCCACCTCTTCCTCTTTAGATTGAGAAGACATTGGGAGAAATAAATATGTGCATCCCAAAAGGTGTGTTCAAAAAAGATTCTTACAACCCAAATGCAAGGGCCTCCCAGAACTACTCTGTGGTGGAGGATTTATCACAAACATCTTGTGCAATGTCTTCTTTGGAAGTCCTCCATAGTTGCCCTTCCCAGAGAAAGGCCCTGTTAGCTGCCTTAGGCTCTGTTGAGACTTGTAATATAGGAAATATCATGCTTGATACCTCTAACTTAAAACCTCATCTTCCTTACCACATCACGTTTCAGATAGTAGTGGCTTACACCACAAAAACATTTACCTAGAATATTTTCCGTACAATGGTGGATGAGGGAGCTTCAACATGTGTGATGTCTTTGGCGTGTTGGAAGGCCATAAACCAACCCATTTTGTCTCCGTCACCTAGTCTTATTACAACTTTTGACAATCGTTCTTTCCAACCACATGGGATCATCCCCTCTTTCCCCATGTAGTTAGGGGAAAAAACTGTGCGTGTCGAAGTTGAAGTGGTCGATGTGTCCCTCAACTACAATCTTTTGTTAAGAAAAAGTTGGACCTATTCTATGCAAGAAGTGGTCGTGACAGTCTTCTGGGTCTTGTTTTTTCCTCACAGGGGTCATATTGTGACCATTGATCAGTTATCTTTCTCTTGTCCTGACCCTTCATCGGGAGTCTCCAAGGTTCTGATGATTGATAACCCTCAGCCTGAAATCATCCATGTAGGGGATGTTTTGTGCCCATCATTGTTGGGTACCTTTGACTACTCACCTTCGACCAACAATATCCATTATATGACGGTTGTCCCTGACCAGCCTCAAGCTGAAATTTTTCAAATCGCGTCGTTTCACATGATGTACTTTCACGATTCGTGGACCCTTCCTTTCCCATCCGCTACAATGGAAGGGATAGAGCACCATGGCATGACCATTCCTTTTTCCGTGGCATAAGTTACATACTTGATCATTCAACGAGCTTCTACCGACCCCATTCCCACTCTAGCACAAGAGTTAGATCCGGTGCTTGAGCCTATTTGGGCTCAAGGTTCCCTTGCTGATATAGATTCTTTAGACTTAATCTTGCCTTCAGACGAAGCGATTATTGAGGCAATGAATAGTCTGGACAGACCCTGGGATGATCTTCATCATAGATATTACTTCCTCCCAGAGTTAAGGTGAATTGAAGCAGGATAATTCACTCCGACTTTGAATGGAGATAAATATTTTCCTATCAATCCTTTGGCAATGCACGTGGTTTACACTAAAGGAAATATGGAAACAATAGCTGAAACAATACCTATTGTCATCTATATAACCCCTGGCATCGTGGATAATATCTTCGTCAGAGAGGACTTTTGGATGAACTTAATCAAATATTATGTTGAATTGGTCAAGAAGTGCCACCCATGTCTGATCTTCTCTCAAAATATGAGGGAACATCTTGCTCCCATGTTTCCCTTTATTATCGTTGGTCCATTCACTAAATGGGGGATTGATTACACTACATGCAACCCCCCTTTAGCAAGGGGGCACCACTATATCATCGTAGTAGTAGACTACTTCACCAAGTGGGTCGAATCTATGACAATGTTCAAAGATGACAGGGAGACAACAATTCTCTTTTTCTTCAACTAGATAGTAGAAAGGTTCGGCATCCCGAGAGAGATTGTCACTAACCATGGCAGTCACTTTCGAAAAAAAATGATGATCGAGTTAACATCAAATCTTGGGATGAGGCAGGAACATTCATCACCTTATTACCCCCAAGCGAATGGTCAGGTGGAAGCTATAAATAAATCTCTTAAAACCATTCTATAGTGAACAATCAATTTGGCCAAGTCAAATTGTCATTTGATGTTATATTCGACATTATGGGCTTACTGAACATCTGTTAAGACTGAAACCACTTTCTCACCTTTTCAACTCGTTTATGGGCTGGAAGCAGTCTTTCCTATAGAATTCCAGATCCCATCGTTAAAGTTGGTAGTAGAGTTATTGCCAAATACTTCACCACTTGAAGAATGGTTACTATACCTCGAACAACTCAATGAACAATGTCATGATGCGACCTTGTCTAACGAGGCTCACAAACAAAAAGTCAAGTGTCAGTATGATCGGGTCCTTTATTCCTTGGATTTTCTATGAAGGCGACCTTGTCTTGGTCTATGACCAAGATAAGGACCCCCTGGGGGAAGGCAAGTTCAAACCTATGTGGTTCAGACCTTTCATCGTGAAAGAAGTACTTCAGAAGGGAACTTATTGTCTAGTGGACTTTGAGGGAAATGTTTTGGTGGAGCCTAGAAATGGGCTCTACCTCAAGAAGTATTACTCATAGGTGGGTCACCTTGGGTGACTTTTTGTAATATATGTACAGTCTTTGTACTATTACTTCTTGGTTTTTTTGTTTTATGGACGTGTCATTTTAATGTCATCTTTTTCACTGTGGCAGATGTCAAGTGAATCAGAGGTGTTCGTTGGATTCGCAAATGACGCTAGCTGAAACACTTGGAGGCTTTCCTCTGTAGCTTGGGTGATTTTCACACCTTAGGGCCATTTGCTATCTTTAGGAGAAATATGTTTAGGCAACACCACAAACAATGTCGCCAATTACAACATAGTTATTGGGTTACTTTGTGACGCTTTTTCACTTGGTATCTGTCACCTCCGGGTCTATTTAGACGCTCAGTTAGTTGTGTCTCAGTTAAATGGAGTCTACCATGCTCATGATCCTACTGTACACTAAATATTCCTTAGGGTACATCTCTTAGAATGAAGCTTTGATTATATTACATATTTTCATGTTCCTAGGAGATTAAATCAAATTACAGATACTCTAGCTAATGAAATATTAGATTGGCATATTGCACACATATAAGAAAGACACACACATGCACATGTAAATACATTTTTAAAGTAGAAGTAATCCATAAGACATAAAAATACATAAAAAACCATATATAATATCAAAAATATCAGAGTACATGGGTGGACGCAAGCGCCTCAAAAATATGTCCAATAAAGAGTCATGGGGCTTATGCCCTCAAAAATATACAAATATTTCCCTCAACACGTAAGCAGTCCAATCTAACTAAGGACAGGGCCAATTGGCCCTGTTATAATGATCAACGACGTTTTCCAAATGCCGAAAAATCCAAACCCACGTCCCTGGTGCCCCCAGTACATGATGTTGCATAGATGGTGATAGATCCTCGATCTCTACCATAGGGACTGTACGAGTGAGTGAGGTAAAGTTCTACTCTATCCGTCTCAATACTCTCTCAGCCTCTCCGGTTGGAGGTCCCCCTGCTTCTATTGGTCTACCAACTGTAGTTTGTCCTACCTCTGGTTGAGGATTTCACTTGTTCCTCGCAAAGTCTATTGGATGCACTAGCCCCACATATGCACATTACACATACTTAATTGTCAGATACTTTGGTATATACAAAAAAATGATATATATAAAAAACATAAAAAATAAATAAATTTGAAAAAGAAAGAAAAAAAAAGCATACCTAACTCTCCTTGTACCACTCAGGGAGGTACACCCATGTCAAGGTCCCTGGAAAAGTCAATTTCAGAATAAGGATAGTCCTCTATCACTGGAATCTGTCGAGATCACCAGTCGAAAAACTTGTCATTGAAGTCCTCAATATTCCTCCCTCCCCCTATCGTGGCAACAACACCGCCCATCTATTTACTTCTCGAGAAGAGGATATATGCCCTCGTACTATCACCCTCGGGATAAGACTCGGTACTTTCTCTAAGAAGAAATCACAAAGAATAGTCCCAAACCCAAAGTTCCTTTGCCTCTGCATACGACACTCTATATGATGCCTCTTCATGCATTCTAGTAAAGTCGTACTCTAGTCAAAACTTGTGCATTTAAGCACTGAATTTCACAATTCATGTGCGCCCAGGAACTCTGATGCAAATCTGTGGATCCTGTAATCCGCTCAATAAGAAAAAATATCACTTTTAGTGATAAGTATGAGATCTTGTTTATTGGCACCTGAGTGCCCATCTTATCTGTACCAGCTTCACAATGGATTCCAATCAACTCCGCTATATTGTGTGGCCCTAAGGGAAAGGTGTGAAAATTGATTGGTTCCCCTCTCCTTGAGAGGCTAGTCAGAAAGTAAATATCCTCAATAGTTGGAGTCAACGAATGTCCCTCAAGTCTACGTCAGGATGCCAATAATCAACTAAGGCGTTCAATAGCCTAGGTTGTGCCCGCATGAAAGGACAATGGAAGAACTTTAACAAACCACATTGTGCAAATGTGGTAGTAGCAGCAGGGTCCTCACTGACCAAAAAATCAATATCCTCATGCTCCCTCTCCCTCTAGTGAACATACATCCTGCAATTAACAAGTCCAAGGGGGATTGGTCCTTACATTCTTTAATTTTTTCTTATATTAAAGGGTACACGTGGGTTGTAATGCACACACTCGCATGTGCACATGTGAAATCTTTCCTCTGCACGTGTTCACACACGGGCTATCATAAGACTGCCCGTGTGTATGTAGGGCCGACCTTTTTAAAGGTCAGTGCCCCCTCAAAAAACAAAAAGAAATGCTTAAATGAAGTATTTAAATGCAAGGGGGGTTAGTATGTACTTACTTGGTCCAAGCAAAAGTTTGTTTCGTCCCCTAAAGATGCTAGAATCAATTCTTTTCACAAAGGGGTATTTTTGGCTTTTTAGTCAATTTCTCAATTTGTAATAGTCATAATGAGCTGTCAGCTTCTATTTATAGACTGTTTTGGCCACTTTTTGTCAATTTTTGGACCCTTTTGTCATTTTTTCTAAATTAAAAATCATTTAGTATGGTTTAGGAGTTTTCTATGGATTGTTACAATAAGTGTTACTTTGGGCATTGGGAAACCTTTTGGAGATTTGGGTCTTTTTAAAGGTCCTTTGGTAAAAAGTTGTTTTTTCCAACTTGTTGCATTTAAGTTAGGATTCCACCTCCACTTTCTGCATCTCATTGTCTTTATCACTACGCCATAGGATCGATCCCACCGATTTGCAACACAGAACCATCATTGTTTCTTTAGAAGTGTCGTATTTTAGTGGTAGAGCCTACCTTAACATGGATGCCCTAGGTAGATCCTGGTTGCATTTTGGTGTCCATGCTGTCACTATCTTGATTACAAGTTTGAGCCTCATTTTCATGATGCATTATCACTCTTGAACTCACCCTCGGGACTCCTATAACATAACGGGTCTTCTTTTAAGCACTTTTCAGACCCTCTAAAAATGAAAATATTGTTGAGCTATCTTGTTGACCTTCACGCTCGCTAAACTGAAATTTGAAGTCACGTCTGTCCGGTGGTAGTTTTCCCCTTTTTTGGTCTGGATGGTCAATTGTATGAACAAAGGTATGCTATAGGAGCTTTGGTTCCCTAGAAGAGTATTCTCAAGTATGATTTTAACCCTTTTTCGGGCCCGAGGGACTAAATTTACAAAAAAAGAACCCCCACGGATTCCATAGTTAAGCTCTTTTCAGACTCCCTAAAATTGAAAATATCGTCGAGTGACCTTATTCTTTCACACTCGTTAAATTGGTCCAGAATAAAATTCCTGACGGAGTCCATAGTTAAGCTATTTTTAGACTCTTTAAAAATGAAAAAATGGCCAAGTGATCTTGTCTTTATCACACTCATTAAAATCGTTTTGAATAGACGTTTGGTTAGTGCTAGTTTACCCTTTCTTCGAGACGACTAGACTATCTTCGAAAAAGGTACCCCATTAGAGTCTCCTTTTATGCTTTTCAGACTCTCTAAATATGAAAAACCATCGAGTGTACCTTCTTTGGTCTCACTAAAATTACATAGAAGGACGTTACCATTGTGTGTCTTATTAATCGCATTTTCATACTTGCATCTTTGGCCTAATGCTAGCTCCATGTTGCTCTCAACTGAACCATCTGAGGCATGCCTTATACGCAATCCCTGTAGCACTTTGCCTCTATGTATTGACACCTTTGGCCCATGGAGGATTTTTCCCGAGTGTCCTTTTCCTATATATGTCCTTTCACCGTAAGAATTCATGTGTTCTGTGCACTTGGAACTAGTCTGTCCGTGACACTCGATCCTCATTTGTAATGTAACATTCTTTTATTCTTTTTAAAGCTTTCCAAAATTATTGAAAAAGATAAAAAAAAAATCAAATATACCCCAAAAAGAGGAAGGTAAAAGTATTTTCTTTTTATTGGCAGCACAATGAGTCACCCTTGGACAAAGCACATCCTTCCATTTGTTCGTCAAGCCTTGAGATTTAACATGACCTTAGGAAGTCGTTCTCGCTACATAGAGTTGTGTCCTCCTTCATTTGGTTATTCTTCCAAACATATGGAGAGTTTGTAGTGCCTCCTGCATCGTGAACTTATGTCAAAATATCATGTTGCCTGAGTCTCATCTTTTGTCATGCTATTGTCCAAGGGAAGTTATTACCATGCTTGAGTTAGCCCCCTCTGCATATTGTCTCTTACCCTCATGCCCAATCATCCTGAAATCCCAATCAAGTCTTTGTTCAAAATCCATGAAGCCCTTAACCTGATCATCAAAATCCTATGGTCCATTTCTGACAAGCCATTGAAGACCTCTGGGTAGTGAAGTCGTACACTCATACACTCCTACCCGAGTTATGAATATTTTGAATTTGTTTCTCAAGCTCTGAAGACCTCATCTCCAGTCATCAGGCTTTATTAGCTTCTGGAAGATGGATACTATACATGTATATCTTTTTTGATTTCGAGATTTATATCTGCTATGTATTACTCACGACTACACTTTATATAGTTATATGACATGGATCTACAGTGTATTTGATTAGTAGCCATGATTTTATTTCATTCCGAGTATGGGTATGCCCACCTCAGTGAGACATTTATTATTTTGCAGATGACACCTCTCAAATTACGGTTCATGGGCTCACTTGTTTGGTACGTTGGTGAAGATTGATAATGTATTTCGGCCATCATATGCTCTTCTGTCCTCACACATTAGGGGGCATCTGTTATAACCCTAAAATGCACCATAAATTCTTACCTGGCATCATTCCATCTTGTTTACCTTATTTTCCAAGCCACTACTAAACAAATTCTTAAAAAACACCTTTTTTGAAGGCATACACACCTTGCTCCACTACTGCACACGTGTGTGTGCTGGCTGACCCACTACATCCCGCGTATACCTAAAAAATCATGAAAAATGGAAAGTTGCAGATGAAACACACAGTTTTGGATAATTTAACTAAACCGTTTGACCGCCCATATCCATTCACTTGACCAAATACCTAGCCCTTTCTAGCCTATAGAAGAAGGGGTAGGGGTCCCATTTGAAAGGAGGAAAATCATAGAAAAGAAACTATACTCGATTTAGCATTCCCCTTGCCCCAACCTTTTGCAACTATTGTGTGAAGAGAAGCATATACAGAAGTAGTTGGAGCATATTTGAAGAGGAGCCCAAGACCAAATTCGAGGAGTAGTAGCCGATCTCACTATTGTAAGGTTACTCTTGTGAGATTAATAAAAGAAGTACTTTTACTGTCCCGCCATATGAGATTGTCAATATTTAAATTTGATTATATTTTGATGGAATCTCTAACATATTATTTTATAGATCATATGCATGTGGAGTTCTTTGTTTGTCTTTTATGAATGTAGGTCAGCATTGGGAGGAGAGTTACAGTCAAGGAGTGACCAAACATTAAAGGGATTGACATAAAACAAAAAAACTAACATACAACAATTTGATCTCTTTAGCCTTGTATTTGCATATGAATAATGGGGTTTATGATTGGTATGTTGATAAGAAGTAGGAGACTTTAGGTCATTTCTACATGCATTATAAAACCCTTAATGCTAGTCCATAGGAGGGATTTCCCACCCACATCAGGAGGGAGGTTTAGATGACGGGGATAGCCAATATTTCCTGCGATACCAATTGGTTGAAACACATATGTTTCCCCCTATTCTAAAAAGAAAAAGGAACCCATATGGAAGAATTTTTCTAGACCTCAACAATTTACAATTGAACACAAATGACATGGAAATTGATGAAGCATATGACATGCCTACATGGGTGGTTGTACAATTAGTTGAAAGTAATTTGATAGCAGAGGATTTATCCTGAGAAGGGACAACCATTTTTTAGAAAGAGTCGGTGATTCTTCATCATGCCAAATATGACAAACAGTCCAAGAAGATCCATATCGAAAGGGTCAACATGAAAGATAAAAAGGTTATGAAGGAATGTGACTCTGAAGTTGAATTCAATGGTTTAAAACCTTAAAGAGTTCTAAAATTTCACCAAGTTACAAGTGAATATTTAGATCACTCATTCAAAGAGAAAGAAATAGAGAATGCGATATTGAAGAAAAGGGTAAGAGAAATCGAAGACACCCTTAGCCAAAGCCATTATTTTGAGAACCATTACCTATGATGGTTCTTGAGGAGGTCCCTAAAGAAATGGATTCATCAAGCTCCAATGTCCCCAAATAAGCAAAACTACTCTTAAGTATCAGGATAAATGTAGCTAAAAATATTGATAAAACAATTGGCATTATAGAGGAGGCTTGGGAAATATTTTTCGAAGATTGTATGATATCTATAAGGATTCAGAATACCATGGAATATCTACCGGAGGATATTTAGAAAAATGAGCATTTATATAAGAATGCAGTTAGCACATTCGTCATGAGAATATAAAATATGGATGATCTTGTGAGATGGAAGACGGGCTTTCCTTCTAAAAGAAGGGTGAAGAAAATAAAATCTAGTTGGTTGGGGATAATAGATACTCTCTGGAAAATGAGTGCCACATGTGATTCTCTAATGGAAAAGAAAAGAAAATTATTCTTAAAATAACTTGATAGTATAAAGTCTCTAGAAGGTCCCCTTTTAATAAAAGACTCCATGTTGTTAAGTAAAGATAAGGTTGGAAAAAGAACTTGGTGTACTAAGAGATGGATGGGGAATGGAATTTGATGATATTGAAAACTTTCCAGAAGAAGAGCTCCAATGATAGTTGGTTATTTTTGTGAATGATAATGAAAAAATTTCATCCATAATGCATCAACAACATGAAATGTTGAAGAGCATTGAGGATGACTTATTCAGAATCAAGGTAAAACAAGAGACAAACTTGGTTTCATTACGTGAATATATTCAAGAGTGGTTGAGCACTGCATTAAAAGTAATGATCAACCCACACTAATATTGAATATCGAAGAAATGACTGTGACAATTATGATGGACATGTTCCCTCTTATATTAAGATTGCAAAAGAGTCACAAAGGGCTCTCTCTCCATTTCCATTTTTGTGAGTACTAGATTTCTCTAAAGTAATCCCTTATTTATTTTCTTTCCCAGTTTGCAAATCATCAAGTCTTGTCATTCAAGTATTGTTGTAGGGGAGAAATATTTCTAGCATCCTCTTTTTATTTTCCAAGTTGTCTCTTCCTAATATATGGTCCACGGTAGCTCCATCCCATCCCACTATGGAGAATGCATTTCCTATTTCTCATTTAAATATCATCGATATTGTGTACTATTGAGTTATTACAAACATTTTATTTTATAATGAACACATAATTTGTACTAATTTTTGAAATCCCAAAAAGAGATATATTGGGAGCTCATAACTTTTGTGGTTCTAGACTTTTATTTAAGCATGAAATCTCGATAATGAATTTCCTTTGAATCCCTATGGTATGAATGTTGTTAAATAATTTAAAGTCCTCTGAAAGGACCATCTTTGCTACTCTCCATTTTGTTCATTTTGCTTTAGATAAATCATTGTGTCTTGCTATGATATGGATATGGATATGGATATGATACAATGTTAGGAATTGTTTTCTTTCCTTATGATTTAAAATTTTTTATTTTGATATTTTATTTTCCTATTCCACTCTCAAGAATTATTGTGATGAATGATAAAGCCATTGTTTATAAATCTATTCATTATTTTATCCGAGTGAGAAATAGAGGAGAACCGCCTCTTTAAAAAAGTAGAGGGTATCGAGCATCCCAAACTAAGATCATATGCAAAATGTGTACACTTGTGAATTTGATGCATCAACTACCATCATGCCCCATAAGTATTTTGGCATTTCATATTCTGGGGTTAGGGTTTTGGACGTTTAGTATTTTCTCATTTATTTTGTAGGTTAAAAATGAATTTGGAGCCTCATTGTAATAAGTTTCTTGCAGATGAGAGTGGCTGACACATCTCTTTTCACAAATAAGCTACCACCGTTCTAGCTAGCTTGTGTGCTTTGCATTTTACAGTCTTTTGTATTCTAGAAAATCATTAATATAATATGAGTTTTACTGTATTATTGTGCTCCTTGCAATATCTACGTGTACCTCTTTATTATATCTCTTTTATATTTTTTCCTTCATGTCGTTCTCAAAATAATATAGATCAGTGGTATCAGAGTAGTATTCTCCTTGTCTTTCATAGTGCATGTCCCTAATAAGGTTAGGGGATAGAGAGTTGTGTCTCGAGCTTGTGATTCCCTTCAAGGTACAAGTTAGCTTTGATATTCCTTTGTTTGAAGGCCAAATAGATGCCGACGTTTTAAAGAATTGTTGAGTCTTCTATAGGGTTATTTCTCTGTTCAAACAAATTTCAACTTGAAAAAATCACCTTCACGCTCCTTAAGGCCTTCCCAATGTTATAGATTAGTGGGATACTTACTATTAGAAACATGTCGAGGATGAGTCTACAATTTTTGGGCCAAGACCAACTTGGGAGGATTTTGTTGATTCCCTCATGGAAAAATATTACCATGTTTGAAACTATGATGACTAGTACACGAGATGGACCACACTACATCAAGAAAGGGGCCAAACAATGTCGAAGTTCACAAATAACTTCCATACCTTGTGCACCAAGTTGGGTATCAAATAATCTGAGCACCATATGATTCTAAAATATCGTGGGGCTCTACACATGTACATCCAAACCTAAATGGAGTTTCTAGACATCTCGTCATTGGGATGTGTTTATCAATATGCCGTCAAAATCGAGCAGAAATATAAGAAGCAGAAAAAGTGGGAGTTTGGGTCTATAAATACACAATAGCCGAAGTATGGTAAGGGTGGCTCTAAGTCCCATGGAAAAGGACAAAGAAAGGATGACCAGTCCTAGGAAAACTAGTCCAAGCCACCAAAAAATAAGGGTAATGGGAAGTTGAAGAAGGACATTGGAAAGTGGTGTGAGTTCCACAAAGTCCCTTGGAACAATATTGATGAATATCACTCCAAATCATCATTGTTAGATGATACTTAAGCCTCAGGGTTGGAAGCTGACCCAAAATTGGATTTAGAACTAGAAAAGGGAAAAAATATCATTGACAGAGAACCCAATATCACCATTGCTACCACAAAAGTCCATCCAAAGGATCCAGAGGAGCTTGAATAAGGGGAGTGCCTCTTCCACTCACAGATGTGGGTGAAGGGGACCCCACTCCATTTCATTGTTGGAATCAGTAGCTAGAAGAACCCAATATCAACAAAGGTCGTCAAGATGTTGAACTTGATAGCGACACTGCATCCTCAACCATACACCATTGATTGGCTCAACCAGGGATGAGACATCCGTGTCATTCAACAATGATTCCCCCCTTGAAGTTTGTGAATTTTTTTTAGGACAACCATGTATGTGGAGGCACCATGATATTTATGAATCTATGCCATGTAGTGTCATTATTAATTTAGGAGATCAACTCTATAGGGTACTGGTGGTATTCCCAACTACTACGATCTCTTTGATCTCCACGAAGCAGTGAAGAAAGCTAGTATCTTAGACCATGATATTTTTCCTCTTTATGGTTCAGTTGAAGGTGAAGAGGAGGTCACTGAAATCACCAAAAACTTTGCACGAGGTCTTTTTGTACATCAATGATAGGTGGAAAACATAGTATAAGAGCACAAAAAAATATTTTCTTCACCTACTGGAGTTCTTGTGCAATGTCAGGTAAGGAAATCAATTTAGTTGACACCCGATGATCCTCCACCTAAAAAAATTGTATACAAACATTATGTTATGGAGAATGAAGAAATCAAAAACCATATCTAAGAGCTAATTCTGAAGGGCCACATCAGACCAATCTCCTCACCTTGCAGAAGCCTAATTGTTCTGGTATAGAAGAAGGAAGTGATCCGGATTATTTTCGGCACGAAATGAGAGTGGAGATATAATAAAGAAATGCAAAGAGATATTGCAGATATTCAATAATATAATAGAAATGTATCAGAGATGCAACCATAAACACAGATATACAGTAATACACAATTTCTATTAATCAGAGAAATGTACAGAGACTGTAAAA
>SNQJ01S0039952.1:95097-123196 GCA_010110895.2 Picea sitchensis
TGTGATCTGTAATTTGAACTATTATTCAGTTAACCATAATTAATTTCTTTAATTAATTTTTCTTTATAATCTTTAAGCATGTATCCCATTAGGGTCGTTACAGAGATAGAGTGTGAGAGGCCGAAGAATAAATTCTCTACTACATTATATCTTGATGTGCTAATGTTTTTGCAGGGTTATTATTTAATTGCTTGTTGTAATGAAATTCAAAACCAGAAATGAACCAATCCAAAATTTTAAAAACCCAGCTCAATCGATTCCAGGCACAGTTCAGCCATTGTAACAACATGTAAAAAAAAAAAAAAAAATNACTGTTTCAGCATGGGATTTACAGTTTCAGTTTGTAAGAGTACAAAAGATTATTCGCATGGATTCGCAGACCAGTTCTAATGTTTGGTTATGTTTTATTTTCAGATTTGAGTTCAAGCTGTGATTTGCAAGTTTATGAAGGCGAGAAAATGCAATTCAATAGGTGGGACACAGTTTCAGCCATCTGTTTTGGCTCAGAGTTATTATTCCAGCATGTAAGGACAGTTGCATCCACTGTTTTGTCATAGACACACTCAAAACATCAACTTACAAAAATGTTTCTTTTTATCAAATGGAGCAAACATGATTTGCAAGTTAACCATAAAATCGATTACGCATTCTGCAAACCATTAATTATTTGTAAAATTAATCTAAATCATCCCTATTTTCTGATCCTCGCGGTCGCACGAAGCGCGGAGGACAACGTACTTATTCCTAAGAAAAAAATGGAAAGTAAAAACTGAAAAATGAAAGCCTACCTATTCTATACTAATTAGAAATTAGAAAGCATTTATGTGTAATCAAACTTCCAGTGAAGCCATTCACGTAATAGTAGTATGAATATGTTATTTTCCAATTTCACAAATGATAATCGGGAATATACATAAATATACAAAAGATAATTGGAAAACTGCTAAAACTCTAAATTATCAAAATAGAAAGAAAAACTAAATGATTCTAACCTAGTACCTACTTGAAACCATTGTTCGATGAGGCTCTTGTAGGCGTAATTTGTCTCACTCGGATCATGCTGCAACTCCTCATTGTCCTCCTCCTCCTCCTGTTCGCATTCTTTATGTGTTGATTCATCGTCTGTTTCTGGAGGAGTAATTAAGCTCTCGGCTGCTATCAAGATCTTCTCTTCCTGAGAAGAGGAAATCCCAGCTTCCGCAAGGATCTGAGTGAGCTGTTCCAAGCTTATACTCATAGTTAAACCATGTTAAAAAGAAGGGATTCTTACAGCATCCAAATCAAAATGAAAATCCGAAAATCATACTTACTGAAACAATCTTGAAACAAACCACTCTTGCTGAAACACAAAAAAAACGCTCTTCACAGTTGCGAGAACCCATTGCTAATTGAAATGATTGACACACACTGAAGGCTATCTATCTCCTAACAGAGAACAGGACCTTCTAATCCCTCCCATTTAGCAGGGACCCTTAACCTAGTCTCTGATTAGCACACTTGTGAAAACAACTGAAAGCTAACGAATTCTACAGAGAACAGGACCTTCTAATCCCTCCCATTTAGAAGGGACCCTTAACCCAGTCTCTAATTATNAGGACCTTCCAATCCCTTCCATTAAGCAGGGACCCTTAACCCAGTCTCTGATTATCACGCTTGCATAAAAGGAAATTGATACCTCAATCCCTTGTGCTTCCCCGACAATGGCGTCAAAATGTTAGGTGAAATATATGTCGTTATAATAACGTTGTAGTACTTTCCCAATGATTTAATTGTCAACCCGGGGTACGTAAACTCCATGATTTAATTCTAACCAAATCTCCATGATCTTCTCCTTGAAAAGAGGCTTGAATAATTATCTCCTTTGGAATGATGGAAGAGATATTTGAGAAGTCTCTTTGAATTAATCATCCACATATTCCTACACATTACAAAGCTCACACATAATTNAGGACCTTCCAATCCCTTCCATTAAGCAGGGACCCTTAACCCAGTCTCTGATTATCACGCTTGCATAAAAGGAAATTGATACCTCAATCCCTTGTGCTTCCCCGACAATGGCGTCAAAATGTTAGGTGAAATATATGTCGTTATAATAACGTTGTAGTACTTTCCCAATGATTTAATTGTCAACCCGGGGTACGTAAACTCCATGATTTAATTCTAACCAAATCTCCATGATCTTCTCCTTGAAAAGAGGCTTGAATAATTATCTCCTTTGGAATGATGGAAGAGATATTTGAGAAGTCTCTTTGAATTAATCATCCACATATTCCTACACATTACAAAGCTCACACATAATTGAGATATATGTGAAAACATGTATATTTTCTAATATTTAATCATAAATTCACTTTAAATACTAAAATGAATAAAGTGGAAAATAATGATGTGAAAGCCAAATGTATTTATGAAAATAATATGACGAAGGTTTAATAGGGCGATGAAATGTAAGGAATAGTGAAGGGAAAGGTGGATGAAAATACGACATTTCTGAGTCCCAACAATCACTTTTCTTCTTATGAAATTCTTTAACAATATGGTCAGGTCGACCACAATAAAAACAACTCTTTGACTCAGTCTTGTTAGATTGTGTACCTTGATTCGTTCTTGGATATTGTCTTCTATATGACGAGTTGCCTCTCTGCCATGAACTGCCTCCTTTTCCTCTTTCTCTTGATCTCCCTCTCGCGGATCTCTTATTTGACCACAGTGCCAAATCTTTATTCTGAGGCTTCAGATTCTCGTGCCCTTCTTCCTCTTGTAGAAAAATACCTGTTAGTTCTTCACAATTCTTTAAGCATTGTCCATGTTGCAACAGAATTTGTAGCTTCTCTAATATGCGGAATTATGCTATCTTTAACTCACATGCAGAACAATACCTCTACCTTGTTTTTGTGCTTCTCCTAATCTTGGATCTGTGTTGTTGTTTCACCTACAGCCACATCAAGTTTCACTTCAGTTCCCTTCGCAATGTTCCAGACACCATAGCCCTCCATCAGCGCCTGCATCTTGAATTTCCAGTTAATGAAATTTGCGCCATCTAACTTGTTGGCTTCGTTGAGGTAGCTCTCTGCCAGCGAATTCACCATCGCTGCAATTTAGTCTCTACAAGTGAATCACCAAAGATATGCAAATTTATGTTGCTCTGCCTTTAAATACCATCGATCCGTCTCAATCTTGACTCTCATCTTTTTTAAGAGAAAACCTTAAAACAATTATATATATATAAATAATATAAATTTATGAAAAAAAAAACCTTTTTTTTTATTTTATTTTTGTTTTAAATACACATGCATCCACTTTAATAAAAAGGCTCATAACTCCCTCTTCACCTCTTTATTGAAGCCTCACGCTTTGCTTAAAAAATATCCACTTTATAAGAAAGTATCCACTTTCAATAAAATCCAGACCTCACTCACTAAGAATAAACATGATTTAATAACTCCAGGCATGCAAACTAATATGTGAAATTAACTCACAAAAAAAACTAATATGTGAAATTAACTCATGCTTCAAACTCCACTCATGCAAACTACCTCCACGAGCTCATGCATGCAAAATACCTCCACACACATGCATGTATACTTGCTCACGAACCAAATCCACGTTCAAAGCTCATGCATGCAAACTTGCTCATGCACCAAATCGGAACTAAACTCATGCATTACCTTATTTTCTCCATGATTTGCTCACGATTTTATCCACAGACCTCTTCCCTCGACCATCTCTTGGATGATTCTTACGCTTCCCAATAGGAAGATTTGTTCACGCTGCAGCCACACTCGATGAGGCACCAGAAAAAAAATGTTTCTCATGCCATCTATCCACGTGGTATCACCTAATAATAGAGTGTGGGGAGTCCGCACTTCACAAGCACTCAGGTTGCGGAAATCGTTAAAGATGTTCACATTGTAATTTCAGCTGGACTGCGAAAATTTTAGTTTTTCAGCTGTGTGCAAAGGACGAGTATTATGTCACCGTACCCTTTCAGAGGAGGGATCTGTGGACTTCTAGAAATTTACTCACCTTACTTCCTGTTTTTGATACCAAGTTAAAATATTAAAAAACAATACATAGGGGAGACTACGCTCACTTCTATATATCCAATGAGAATTGATTACAATATTATATAAGAAAATACTCTACTTAATCGATTACATCAAACCATAGATAACTAGACTCTACTTACCCTACTAGCTCTGTCAACTGACACTTACAAATGAGGCTTATAACTGACTCTTACTCCATTATTTCCAAGTACATTAGCATAGATACTCGAAAAAATAATGGAGAATAAAAAGAGAAATTCCCAACCCGAAGAAAATTGGGTAGAAAAATGTATAAGGACAAAAATCTTTTCATCTCATTCATCATAAACTTCACATTAACGTAGATACTCGAGAAAAGAACGGGGAAGAAAAAGAAAGCCCCAGCCCGAGGAAAATTGCATAGAAAAAGGACAAAAATATTTTTATCTCATTCATCTTCATCAACTTCACATTAACGTAGATACTCAAGAAAATAATGGGGAAGAAAAAGAGAAAGCAATTACGCAAGCAATATGCATTAGGCACCATTACACCAAATATATAGCATGATTATAGCAATTACACAAGCAATATGCATTAGGCACCATTACACCAAATATATAAGATGATTATAGCAATTACACAAGCAATATTCACTAACTAATGTAGCTACACAGCTAGAGACCAGAATAGGGCACATGATTATAAGTGTAGATTGGCGAGTATAGATTAGATGTCCCATATCGCTTAGTGAGAGTACATTCAAGTCTAACCACTGGACATTTTAATGAACTGAGTTCGATTAAAGAAAAACATATCAAATATACTAATATGTAGAGTTTATATTTACAAATCCCTCCGTACCTCTACATTTCTTTACTTACTTCGAATTTATGCAAATGTTGGTTTCCTTAAATCATTTTTTGGGTGGTCAATCTCATCTTATTTTCAAGCACATGCGAACAAAAGCGCTACAGTTTTAAGCTTGAAATTTACACCCCGTGTTACTTTTTGTGATCTAATATTTAGTTTCAGATATACTCATTGTTTAATCTTTGTGACTATCAATGAAATGGCATACTATAACGTCTCTAATTTGTAACATCATTCTATCACATTCAATTTGAAAAAACAAAGGGCAACATATCACATCAAATTGTAAATGCCTTTTGTGACGGAGAATATAAAAGCACGAACCTCTGCAACATTTCCAATATTCCATTTAGTAGAGTTTCAAATAGCCTCATGAGAGAATATTTATGAGGATTTTGATCCATTAAGAATAGTTGATTTGTTTCTTGATTAGCCTCTTGAAATTTTTCCTCATCCACAAAGTCCTCTTCTTCACAATATTCCAATTGAGAGGAGATCGACATAGGTTGGTTGCTTACTATATTAGGATTTGGGTCAATGATAATTACCCCTTCTCTACCTATGGATGATTCCCCTAAGATGTCATATTTATTTGACGTGGAGTTCATGATCTTAGGATGCTTTGTTGTTTCTTTTCTCCTCCATCACTAGATGTCATTTCCCTCATTTCCTTTAGATTGTGTTACTGTTGGAATTTTTATAGAGTTTGTAGATCCTTCTTTTTGCCCAATATTTTTCTCTCTCTTTTTTTTCTTTCTCACATGTTTCCATCTTTCCTCTGGTGCATCCTCACTGCTTCGTGGGCATAGGTAGTTTTTGGGAAATTTCGGGAAAAATGTCCATATTCATAGCAGATTTTACATTTAAAGAGAAATTGTCCATAATCTATTTTTTTTTTTGAATGTGAGCCCAATCATCCAAGGTGAATTTAATAGCTTCAAGGATCCCTTTTTATAAATAAACCTCGATACAAATTCGTGCACAAGCAAACATGGATTATTTGGGTTCAAATCTACCAATATATTTTCCAAGGGAATCCCTAATTCTCTTCAGAACATCGTCTCCCCAACAATGAAATGATAGATGGGGGAGCCGAACCCACGAAGGAATTTATTTTGGGACATCACTTTCACGTTCAAAACATGATGTCTCCCTATTTAAATATATACCTATAGATCTGAAAAAGTATGGACCACTGTGAAATATGATATCTCGATCTTCTTTGAGTTCAAAATAAAAAATGTAAAAGACATTACCATAGAAAAAATTACTCCATCCTTGTATCGGTGGTTTCTAGTTCCACCCAATCCCAAGCTCAATTTGTCGAGAAGGAGGAAAAAGGCCTGTAAATTTCCTTATCAAACCCTTTGAGGCATAACACAATTCTTTTCTTCAAGACACAACTTTGGGGATCATGACTTCTGTGATCTGTTATAATTTCTTGGCGAATTACTTATGCATCGGTCGATTAAAAGTATTGCACAAGGAACCCAACAATTACTTGAACATACCAATTTCGGCTTCAAAATCTGGGGGAGGATCTGGCTCTTCCTCAACCATGGTGAAAGAAAATATCTGAAAACAAAGGGTTGTGATCTAGGGTTTCCTCACAGAAGCAATTGAGCGAGTTAGTACCTTTCAAACATTAGTCACAAGAGGATTTTAGATTTTTTTTATTTATTCTACTTTATTATTAATATATATGTACATAACAATGCACTACCACACTCACATAGTCATATTCGAAAAATCAATGATGGAATGTATTGGTGTTGGTACTCATCAGTAGGCTCTAATCCCTATTTTCTTTTCCTATTTGGTCATCATTGTAGATATTTCAATCATGTCCCATGTTGTTCTTTAGGGAGGATGCTAGGATATTTATATGCTTAGGAGTTAATTAAGATCAACTTGGTCTAATATGTCTTTAAGTAAATTGTGTTTTAGTAGTGTGTTTATTTAGTGTGCTTTTGTAATTGACTAATCCAATGGTTGGGATTATTTTTTAGATGTAAAGTTATTTGACGGCCCATTTTTTCCTCAATATTAATGACATTTGATTCATGATCTATATTTAAAGTGCATGGAGAGTTATTTGTTGATGATCCATTGTGAGAGATCGATCCATATGTACAATACTTCATTTTGCATTAATATATTGACTCAAGGTCTCGTGTTGGATGGAACATATTTTTTACAAGTGAACTTTCTCTAATTGGCTATTTTGTGGCCATTTAAAAAAATATTTTCTCCAATTATCCATTTCCTTTTAAATTTTTGTTTATCTTTTAGTTAAAAATGATAAAATTGATAATATTTTCCAAAACATACAAGTTTAATAGTAAATTATATATATATAATGGAATATTTTCCTATATATCTATATGTATGATTTTTGCAAACCAATATAGTCACCTAGAGTACTATGCTTAGGAATAATATTTGAATTTTTAAAAAATACCCTAGTTGGATAGGGCTCTTGATTGTTCCTATTTTCAAAGGTTTTAACCACATAATACATTGGTTTATTGATCAATGGTCTTGTTTTTTGTGATTGGTTTCTTTAAAGTGTTCAATATGTGTGGGTATACCATGTTTGTCAAACATGGTATTAGAGCACTTATAAGATTTGTTTCCATTGTTGATTGAGACCTTGAATCTATGTCAATGCATGTATCAAAGAAATTTTATATTATTTTTATTTTGAGTATTTTTGGGTGAAGATAATTACTAAAGTGCATTTAGACTGTGATTTTTAGTTCAAGAATTTTTTTGTTTCATCCAAAAAGGTTTATGTTTATGCTTGTCCAAGATATGATCATTTATATAACATCCAAATGTATACATTTTTGTTTTGTTTTTAAGAATCTCTTTCAGATTCTTTTAATATTTCATTTATTTCTTCTTTGGATAAATTTCAAGATACCTCCTTTCCAATCTACATAAGCTCTTTTCCTTGTGCCTTGTGTGATCTTGACAAATAAAAAATAGAGATATCCTTTTTTTCATTTTTTCTTTCTATGTATGCTCTTTTCCATATGCCTTGCATGATCTTGACAAATTAGAAACAAGGAGGAAAACTGCATTTTTTAGACAGAGTAACCAAGATCTAACCTTGGGCTTATAAAGATTGATTTGTTTTTTCAAAAAAATTGTTTGTATTTGTGTGTAATTGTGTTTAATTTTTTTGAAGCAAGAACACGGTTTTTTGGATTAAGCACGCACTTTAAGGTAGAGAGTTAAAAAAATAAATTAAAAAGAAAAACAAAAAAAACCCTATTCTCATTTAAACATTTACTATATCCTTTGTAATAACTCACTTGGCTAAAAGTTATTTTATTGAAATAGAGGTCTTGAGTTCAAGTCTTTCTTTTTGTTAAGTTATCTTTTTAAAATGTTCATACAACTTTATGTTAGGACACAAATTTATTGTAAAGTGTATTTCAATTAAAATATAAAAGTGAATCAATCATAAAGTAACTTTATTGTTTGTTTTTTTAAGTTACTTTTTAAATGCTCCTGACCCAAAAGATGCTCAACCAAGTGATCATGCCGAAGCTCTAGTTGGAACCCCTATGGAACCAGAGGAACCCATCATATCGCTTGATGCACTCTCCGGTATTTCGGCCCCGAAAACATTGAAGATCAAAGGATACATCAAGCATATATAGGTTGTGGTATTGGTTGATAGTGGTGGCACCCCTAATTTTATTCATTGTAGGTTGGTTGATGAGATTCATTGCTTTGTTGTCCATGTTTCTAATTTTCATATCCTTATTTCTAATGGTGGTACTATGAAGTGTGGGGGATATTGTGATAATGTTAAACTCCAAATGGGTGATTATCATCTTAAAACCCACATGTTCTCTATTTCCATGGGTGGTTGTGACATTGTCTTGGGTGTGGAATGGCTTTGCACTCTAGGGCCAATCACAATGGATTATCAATAATTATATGTGTGATTCACCCAAGATTTTGACCCCTATACCCTTTGAGGTCTTCAAGCGGGCTCTCCTGAAATCATCAACTCTCACAGGATGGAAAAATTGTTGAAGAAAGGACACCATGGTGTGATTTCTCAATTTAATGTCATCCAGGTCACTGAACATGCATCTTAGGTAGTTCCTCCTAGCCTATGACTCATTTTGGACAAGTAATCTGAGGTATTTGAGGTTCCCACAACCCTACCTCCTTCCAGGGGTGAGCATGATCATAACATCCATCTCCTTCAGGCAAGTCAACCCTCGAATGTACATCCCTACAAATATCCATTTGCTCAAAAAGATGAAATCGAAAAGATGGTACAAGAATTATTGGAGCCCGAGGTAATTCGCCTTAGTACCAGCCCATATACTTCAACAGTGGTGATGGTTTTAAAGAAAGAAGGTACTTGGCACATGTGACCTAATTTTTGTGCCCTGAATAAACGGACCATCAAAGATAAATTTTCCATTCCTTTCATTGATGATCTTTTAGATGAACTCCAAGGTGCTTGTTTATTCACCAAATTAGATCTTCGCACTGGCTATCACCAGATTATGATAAAGAAGGCAGATATTTCAAAGACTACTTTCAGAAATCATGAAGGACATTATGAATTCTTGGTCATGCCTTTTGGCATTTGCAATGCCCCATCCAACTTTCAAAGTCTTATGAATACACTATTGAAACCTTACCTTTGGAATTTTGCACTTATTTTCTTTGATGACATCCTCATTTACAACCGTACTTGGGATATTCATCTTCTTCACGTGGACAAAGTCCTTCACTTGTTGCAAGAAAACCAATAGTTTGTCAAAAAGACCAAATTTTTATTTGGGTCCAACGAAGTGGAATACTTGGGACACATTGTTAGTCAAGAAGGAGTAAAATTGGACCCCAAAAAGATACATTCTATGTAGGAGTGGCCGCGACCCACAACCTTAAAATGCCTAAGGGGTTTTCTTGATATCATAGGATATTACAGGAAATTTATCCACCATTATGGAAAAATTGCTAATCCCTTGACTGACCTCCTTAAGAAGAATGCATTTGATTGGACATGTGTTGTTCAGCAAGCCTTCGCAGAGTTAAAGAGGGCCATGTGTACTACTCCTTTCCTAACAGTTTCTAACTTCAATAAAACCTTTGTGGTCGAATCAAACACTTCTGGCACTAGTATAAATGCAGTTCTCACACAAGAGGGTCGACCTTTGGCCTTTACTAGCCAAGCGTTGAGTGGCCTCAATCTAAGGAGATCTACGTATGAAAAATAAATGATGGACATTCTGCATATGTTGCACACATGGCGGCCATATCTCTTGGGACTTCATTTTAAGATCAAAATAGATCACTATAGTCTAAAATATTTTTTGGAGAAAAAACTATCCTCCCAATAACAAAATAAGTGCATGACCAAAATGTTGGGTTATTATTATGAAATCATATAAAAAAAAGGAGAAGATAATATAGTAGTTGATGCATTGTAAATACATCCTAAGGAGGAAGGATCCCTCTTGTCCTTATCATTATCGGTCAAATTTAAGAAGTATTCCAAGAGTGGCTAACACACCTAACTCTCTCCAAGATAATTATTTTCCTTCAGGAGGACCCAAATCCTCCCATCAACTACACATGGCAGGACAATATTCTCAGATATAAGTATCACCTAGTTCTATCACCCTATTCAGTACTAAAGCCAAGGCTCTTAAATTATTTGTACTAATCAACTATATTAGGTCACTCGGGGTTCCAAAAGACATATACTCATGCCCTTCATTATTTTTTGGGGAATGCATGAAGAAGGATCTCCTTCACTTTGTCATAGAATGTGAGGTGTGCCAACATAATAAAGGTGAAATTATCAAGTCTTTGGGTTCCCTACAACCCCTACCCATTTCAAATTCTATGTGGACATAAATCTCCATGGATTTTGTAGTGGGACTTCCTAAAGATCGGAACAAGTTTGTCATCATGGTGGTGGTTGATCGCCTCTCCAAGTATGCTCATTTTTGTGCATTACCCTACCACTTCACACTGAAACTAGTAGCACAAGTAATTAGATTTTAAAGTTACATGGCATGCCAATCTATATTGTCTCTGATCGGGAACCAACTTTCACTAGAGCATTTTGGAAAGAGAAGTTTAAATTGTAGGGAACACAATTGAACATGAGCATAGCCAATCACCCCCAGTTTTACAACCAAAAAGAAGTGGTCGATTTTTTTTTGAAAACCTACTTGTGGTTTTTTTCTTAAGACAAACAACACCAGTGGGTGCGATGGCTCCCCTTGGCATCATGGTGGTACAATACTTCCTATCATACGACCACTCAAATAATACCATATGAATCAGTGTATGGGAAATTCCCACCTACATTCACTACTTATATTTCAAAGACATCAAAGCTTCAATCTATTGATATAATGGTGCAATGTCACACATCCACTCTAGCAACTCTGAAGGATAACCTCCGCATGACCCAAAATCACATGAAACAATAGGCGGACCAACATTTTTTAGAAAGGGATTTTCAGGAAGGTGATAAGGTGTCTCTCCACCTCCAAAATTAAAATCACACATCTCTCAAAGCCCAGGGACACCATAAGTTGGCACCTAAGTTTTATGGGCCCTAATAGATCATCAAACGTATTGGTTCAATGGCCTACAAATTGGCCCTTCCTGCTACTTCCAAAATCCATCCATTGTTCGATGTCTCTTGTCTGAAGAAAGTGGTGGGACAACATTATAGGGTCCAAAATATCCCGTTGGAATTAGATGAAGAAGGATCCCTTTGGATCCAACCCGAAGAAATACTCAATAACCGTACATGTTAGCTATGTGGCCAAACTATCAAGGAAGTGTTGATCAAGTGGAAGAAAACATCACCATAGCATGTGACTTGGGAACTAGCAACCATACTCTAGTAGTTTACACACTTGCATCCTTGAGGACAAGACTAACTTTGAAGGGGGAGGGAATGTTAGGATATGATCCTAACCTCTCTTCACGGGTAATTAGTTAGTAGGATAGATTTTCTATGTAATAAAGGATGAAATTAGTTAATAAGAACTAATAAATAAAGGAGAACAATTCAATGTAATAATACCTAATATAATATTTTGCTTCTATAAAGATCTTCCCTAGACGTTTCCTTAGAAGGTAGAGTTAGTATAAATAAGAGTAGGAGGCATTTGATATTTTTTTCTTGGATATATTTGTAATAGGCCTCTACTCTGTTGGAGGTTTCCCCCTCAAAGAGGTAAGTGAACATTGCTATCATTAATAAAGGTTTTCTTTATGGTGTTATTCTAGTATTATTTTGATATTTTTCTTGATATATCATTGTTTTTCTTCCATTTCTTGCTAAATATTTTTTTTCTACATACTATATTATATCTAGAATATTGTAGAAACTTTGTATTGGTTAGAAAGACCTGAACAAGGTCACGGTCAAGAACTAGTACCCAATCCCTCATATTCATGATCTTGTCGATCAACTCAAGCGATCCAAGTTTTTCAATAAGATTGCTTTGAAGTCAAGCTAGCAATAGGTGTTGATTGAGAAAACTAATGTATGAAAGATGACTTTAAAGTCTAAATAAGGTCTCTTCAAGTGGTTGGTCATGCCTTTCGGATTGAATAATTCCCCAACTGTTTAAATATGTAAACCTATCACTCGACCATTAATTCCTAGAAAAAAACATTTACTGAATAATAACACAACAATATTACTTAACCATTAAAATTCAAGAGAAGAAAAATCATAAACCAAACACACATTTCACAATATATTTATGGGTAAATAACCCATGGAAAAAACATCGTGAGAAAACAAGATCTGTGATTATTTTATCTATTAAATAAAATCAGGGCTCCCATCCTAGGATAATGGCCCTTCTAAGGAAATACAAATGCAACATTATTATTCCTTCAATCTTGTTGGAAGCTACTTTCCTTGCTACCCCATTGCACCTTTTCCTTATCCCCTACCCATGTACACCTGATTTCTCACTCATTCTTTGTGTACCATCACTATGTCTCCTCCTTTCACATAGGATGTCTTTTATAACTTTGAGTTTACCCTAAGTCCAAAACCCTAGATATCCTAAAGTGATCTACGACTGAGATCTAATCTCACATTCACTTTGGATCTAACAATTAGGACTTAATTTAATTACTAATTCCAATTACTTTAACAATTAGTTAAATCAAGCTCACTTTTTTACAAAAGTAAATTCACTTTATTAATAACTTAATAAAGTGAATCCTAAGGTTCTGATAGGTAATAATGATGACTCCCGCGTCTTGACACAAACCCACATGGAAGTACATGTTCGATGCTACTAAAAACATAAACACCAACCACATTCATGCTGATGATGGATGATATATTGCAACCATTCAAAAAATACTTTGTGGTTGTATATCTATATGGAATCCTCATGTTTATCCAAACGGAGGACGAACATTTGAATTATATTTAGCAGGACTTGGGAACCCTACGACCTCACAATTTATATGCCAATTTGGAAAAGTGTTCCTTTGCCATGTACATAGTCCAATATTTGGGATACATCATGGATGAGTAGGGTGTGCATGTGGATCCATTTAATATCCAAGTCATCTATGATTTTCCCATGGTGTCGTCACTCACTGAACCTATGACATAGCACGTGTGTTCGTGGAACATTAAAGAATACCCCTAATTTCACTAGATATTGATAAATAGCCCCCAAAATCATTTTCATGAACCCCCCACTCAATACATATTTCCAATACCAAAAAACCTTATTTTTACTAGATACCCCTTTTTATAACCCCTAGTACCTATAAACCCCTCGATACCTTGCATCCCCCCGCCATACGTACAATATATTGAATTTATTTTTCACAATTTTAAAATCCCCTTTATGAATGAATATGATAAGATATTGATCAACAAGGTGAAGCCCCCAAGGATTGGCCAGACCAGAAGACAATAAACGAGCTCCACAGCTTCTTATGCCTCTCCAAATTCTACCATGTTTTTTTGTTTTGGTTCTCTCATATCTCTTGGGCCCTAAGCCAGGTGACCAAGGGTGGAGCAAGAGACAAGTTTGTTTGTGATGAACCCCACAAAACGCATTCAAGGATTTGAAATTACGTCAATTCTCAACACTAATCCTTATTATGACATACCTGTAACAACCATTTGAGATTAAGACAGATTCTTCAGATGTTATCAGTGCATTCCTCACTCAACATGGGAATTTAGTGGCATATCACACTAAAACACTATCTCATGTTGTTCGCAGATACCCCACCTATGTCAAAGATATGTACTCCATTATGCAGGCATGTCAAAAGTGGAAGCATTACATTTTGGGGAAGAAAACGTTAATCCAAACTGATCATAGACCTATGAAATTCATGTAGACACAAGGAAAGTTACAAAATCACCTCCAATAGAAGTGGTCCATGTACCTGCATCAATTCAACTTGAACATAAATTAAAAGAAGGAAAACACCAACCATGTCACAGATTTCCTTAGTTCATCCCCGGTTGTGGCGTTAACCATAGTTCTTAACTCTTCTAGGCATGAGACATTTGGGTGGCCACAATTATACAATAATGGCTTTGACTTTGATGCTACCCATCAGACATTGAGCATAGGAAAGCCGGTTCAAGAATTTCATCTCTAGGATGGACTGCTATGCCATTTGAGCCATCTCTTTGTTCCTTCAAGTGAACGCGCAAAGATGAATCTGGAAGCTCATTAAAGTGAGGAAGCATGACACTTTGGTGTGGAAAACACAGTGGAAATACTACAAAATCATTTTTATTGGTTGAACCTTTGACAATATGTTTGTGAGTAGATAAGATCCTTCACTACATGCGCCATTATAGAGCCCTCCATAAGAAACAGGGGGTATACACCCCTCTTCCTACTCTATATAGGCCTTGGGAGTCCATCTCCATGGATTATATATCTGGTCTTCCTTCAACCACGCATGTGAATGACTATTTCTTTGTGTTCGTTGATTGATTCTCTAAGATGACAATTTTGGCACCTTGCAAGGAGAGCATCACAGCGAAGGCTATTTCCAAAATCTTTTTTGAACGTGTTTAGGTTCATTTTTGACTCCCATGGACCATCATTTAAAATCGATACAATAGGTTTTTTATTACTTTTTGATCCAACCTATGGTCAAAGATGGACACCAAGATGACCAAATCGAATTCCTTCTGCCCACAGATTGATGGAAAAATAGAGGTACTCAAAAAGATGGTTTTCCATATACTGCAGATGTACAACTCCAAACATCCATGCACATGAGATGAAAGTATTCCTTGTGTTCAACATATCCCTCCACACATCTGTTGGCCACAACAGTTTTCAGGTGTTCTTGTGGTTCCATCCATTGGCCTTGATTGACATATCTTTTTCCATTGCAGTTGCGTAGGAAGCGTCCTCCCATGGTTAGATCAAGGTTGATCGAGCAACCAAATTTGTTGAGTGAATCCAACACATCCAACAACAATCATGATATTTTGTGGAAATCCAATGCCAAGTACAAGTAACGCCATGATCATCATCAATTACCACACCTTTTTTAAGTGGGAGATAAGGTATGGTTGCATTTGTAGAAAGAGCAAGGTAGTTTATTCACTATGGAAAGTTTCTCATGAGGAGTTAGATTCAACATAATTTTCCCCATATAATGGAGGAAATTGACATAAAGGAGACGATTATTTCCTAAGGGGGGAGGAATGATCCAAGTGGACAATGGTGACCACCCACTTATTCCACTAGCTTAAAATACAGTTTCCATCTTGGCAGTTGTTTTACAGTTTTTCAAGTCGCAAACATATGGGATTGTTTTGAGGCCCTAAACGATGTTTTTTTGATGTGGAAGTGCCCAATATATGTTATAGGCTTGTATTGAGCAACTATGAATTTCTACTTCTCGACTAGACCTTTTTGAAAGGGTACCAACCACCCCAAACGAAGATCCTATGCAAGATTTACACCCTCAAGAAGTTCACGTATCAACTATCCCCATTAAGGCCCACAAACCTTTTGGAATTTCATCTTTTAAGGTTAGGGTTCTGCATGTTTATGGTTTTCTCATTTATGATTTAAGTTAAAAATTCCTTTGTATCCTCATTGTAATCATATTCTTGCGAATGAGCGTAGTCGGCACATCTCTCTCTTTAGAGATAAGCTACCACCATTCTAGCTAGCTTGTGTGATTTTCATTTTACATTGTTTTGTATTCCATACAATCATTAATAGAATCGCAATTTTATTCTATCGTTGTGTTTCTTGCAATATATCTATGCATTTCTTTGGTATATCTATATTATATGTTTTCCTTCAAGTCGTTCTCAAAATAATCTGGATCATAATTATACCCATAAATTTTGGTAAGGACCTCTTATAGGTTATAAAATACCTTATAATGATGTCAATTTCTTCTATATGAATCATTTAAGGTGTGGGTTTCATTTTCTAGGAGACCCGAGTTTAATACCCTTATGGTGTGTTTAGTCAAGAGGAGACACCAAAAAATCCAACCATGTTAATGGTTAGTGTGGTCAAGGACAAGTGTGACCCCCGAGTGATTTTGATGGCTTAGATGTCAGTGGTTTTTGGTTTCTTATGCAATGGTTGAAATGCTAGCCCCAAAAGTGATGGGCATTTCTAACAAACAAAAAAAAAATACATTATAATGATGAATTTTGATCTAGACAGTATAACACATTTTTTAGTCTCTTGAGTATCTTCATTGTGAACACCTCCTTAGCTGTCCTTCATGTTAATTTGTGTATGATCCTATTTCTATTCTTTGCACTAAAAGAGTGATTTTTCCAAAGGAAACATCTTTCCATTTTTCAAATACATAATTCTACAATTTAAAGGAGGGACATTATATGGCCAAGGAAAAACCACACATAAACAAATGTACAAGTATTTGGGAACTCAAACTAGTCCCAAATATATCCTATACATAGTCATATCATTGTCTCAAACATTCAAACTTTATCCTATTCTTCACCTATCAATATTTGGGACCAGTTGAACTATCAAGCCTAACTAACCTACAATTCTTCTGAAGATGTAATTTCCACACCTTTATATAATGACATGGTTTCAAAAATTTCTTCATTTATATACTTTTGAAAAGACAAATTAAATGGGATATTAATTGAAAATATGGTCTAAAAACAATAAGAACACATTAAAAAATTAATCCTTATTTCTTGATCTTTATCACTACTTTGTACTAGTCTTCATCCTTAATGACATTTTTTGTGTTTGTGAATCCCATGTTTGTTATATTTTTATTGTTCCTTGCTTGTTGACATACCTCTTCTTATAATGTTTTGTTGCTTGTTTCCCCCTAACAATGAAAGGGTATTTTCACATTTTCATGGAATTTACTCTCTCATCAAGAAAAATATAAGACCCTTGGATTTCAATGGAAGCTACAAGTTATTGGTGAAACTTGGAGGTTTTACAACTTGTTCTATATTTCCTAAGAACCACTCATCATCCAGGGTAAGGAAAAAGGTGCATAATAAGTATGGTTTATTTGATGGAGATTTTTTTAGAAGCACACTTCACCATGATATTCCATTTGGGCACACTTGACACATTTGAGGCATGGTTACATGTCTTACATTACTTTCATCAAATCATTGATAGAGAGCCTTATCCCTAAGTTGAACATAGGGTCCAGAACCATGTGGATGGAAGATGTGATAAATAAACAAACCTTATAATATGAATTCCCTACCTTAGGAGGTGTCCAATGCATGATTTATGGAAAGGGAAGGGTCAAACATAGCCCAAGGAGAAATTTAATTACCTTATTTGAGCTCCAAAGCATGACATGTGGTAAGAAAAGGGATTCATGAGAAATAAATATTGAATGCCATATTCAAGAAAATGGCTAGGGCATATTGAATACAATAAGGGGTGAGAGATAACCTTAATGGTGGGGATTTCAAATAATTAGAGGCCTGTTTCACAGTTTGAGGAATTCGTGGGGAAGGACACATCATTCGAGGAATTCTCTATATATTTGGAGGCAAGCTCTTTTCATGAGTAGATCCCATGTGACTTGATATGATAAATCCATAAAAGGAAAATATTTTATCTTATGAAGATTACGAGTAGAATTATGAACCAATTTTATTCACTCAAATGGAAAATTAGCAAAATGTCCCACATTGGAGGAGGTCTAGAGCATGACATATGGCAAGGAAAGAGACCAAAGGAGAAACACCCCACCTTAGATTGATGACACATTGTGGTGGAAACACTTGTATGGTCAAAATAGGTCTCTTGTTGAGGAGTGTTCCACTCAATGATTGAAATGAATGATATTTTGTTGCTTAGATAGTGAATCTACCCTTTAAAATATGGATTTCTTCCTCAAAAGGACATTTAAATCATGTTAAGGGGACTCTATGTGGAATTACACATTATCCAAGGAATGATTCACATATTTGGAGGAGCCACCTCTAAGGAGAAGATGACATAAATTTTGACTAAATCAAACCCTAAAAGATACTCTAAGAGGAGCGGCCTACTTCTAGTGTTTTTAGCTCTCTTTTATTATTAGTTTACTCATTATGGTTTGGTTTGAAAGGAATAAGCAGAGAAATTCATTTGCTAAAGTCATGGTTGGAAGATTATTAGTTCCCCTCCAAGCACTTAGTTGAATATCTTTGGGAGGATTAGAATAAGGATGGGTTCAAGGTGTGGTTTCTCTATCTCTTTATTATTTTCATGGATGATTAGGGTTTTCAAAAGGATTTCCATCTACTTAAATAATCTTTTTAAAAGTGAAAGTTTGCCACAAAGTAAGAGAGTAAGGTCAAGTTTCCTAAACCCTCCCTAATCCCTAGTGTACCCTTGAATTATTGAAGGATTTTCCTACTTCCATTTTTTTTATTTGGAGGTGCTATTGTTTCCTTCTTTATTTATTGGTTGCATGTTATTGTTTGTTGTAATTTCATGGTTGTGATGGTGCATCTTGTTTAAGGGCTCCAACTTTAATCTTGCATGATCTGAAATTTGTTTTGGACTAATTATAACACATCAATCATGACTTAATTACATCTTCTTTGTCATATTCAAACCCTATTGTTCTTTGATATTGACTTCATAGCCCAATTGGATAGGCATTGGTCTTGGTAAATTCCACCATCAATTTATTCTAAAAAGCATCATAAAACAACATCCTTTAGGGTTTCATCTCTTGTATTGGAAAATAAAAGTTCCAAAGTAAGAGACAGAGTCACAATGATAATGGACAACTTCCTAAATTTCCTTGAAATTACACTTTGTTAAAATACTTTGTAACATTTGAAGTGCAAGTTTGGAAAGTAACATTGTTCTTTTTATAGTTCTTTACTTCTACTTTTGCACTATTTTTACCATTTTTACTATTTACTATCGTTCTTATATTTCTTTCAATATGTTTACTTTTTACCTTACCATATATATTTTTTAAAACTAATTATCTCACTTTAATGTCACTTTGCCACCCCTCTCATGAATAATGCCTTTAGAATTCCACTCATTTTTCTTTAACAATATTTCTCTCATGGTGTAATCGTGTAATGTTAATTTGTCATCAATGACACGTTAATTTTTTCTATTCACATCAGCATTCATTTAAATATGGTTGAGTTGGCGCTTTTACTAAACAAAGGTTGCATGACAACTTAATCCCTGCCAAGTAGATTTGGAAATGGAGATGATAGTCGGTACCCTATAACTATTGACACCCTATAATTATTGATGATGATGATGATTACTGTGAAACAAGAACAATATGTTAACTAGGGGCTAGTTTTATAGTCTTAAAAGAAATCAATTTGTAAAGATTTTAAATGAAAAAAATTAACACTGATAACTATACCGTTAGAAAAGTCTACAGGGGTGCGGTCTAGTGGCCAATTGACGTGTTGTTAAGGCGTCAGTGTTGCTAAGCAGGTCACGAGTTCAAACGACTAAAAAAAAAAAAAATTGTACCGTCAGAAAGATTGAAATTCAAAGAATTCGAATTAGAATCACAAGGAATAGATGAAGCTCCATGAAACTTAGTTTATAGATTTGTCATATGCAGTCATTTTTACTTTAATGTGGATGTTGTATAGTTTTAGGATTAACCTAAATTTCCTTCCAATTAAGTTAAGCTAACCAAATGCAAATTGCATTTTAAAAGTATTCAATTTTTCTTTTTGAAAATAAACATTTCAAATTAATAATATATATTTTTATATAAGATAAATAATATATTAGATAATATATATAATATAAATATAATAATAAATAATATATTAGATAATAAATATAATATAAATATAATAATGCATAATAATAAATACATAGTACAACCTTTTATATTTAGATGTGGTGAGTGGTGAAAGATGTGGTGATTGGTGAAATAATTAATTCTACATATTAAAAGACTTGAAGGGAGCAATAACACTTCAATTCTATCAACCAATTAGACATGAGAAACACAAATATTTTTATTATATCCAAAAATATATATTTGTTTTCTTATGTTAAACATTACATTGCATATACAAATTTATGATAAAAAAATAAATTAATGTCATATCAAAATCAAACTCATTGATATAATCCCATAATCCCATGGTAGAGACTAATAACTCTTTTATATAAAGTACCTTTGTCCACTCTTCTTTCTTCATACTATAATTCTGACGATTCTTATAATCGATTTTAAGTTCCACAATTTAATTTATTACATGATCTACCTTATGTAAAAGCTAATGTTAAACCTAGTAAATAATAAATTTTATTTTTTAATACATAATTTTATTTTTTTTAATTTCCATTGTTTGATAAATTTAGAGTTTTATGAAACCTTCTAGTAAATAGATAAAATGTAAATCTATTTGGAAGTTAATATTTCGTACGGGTGTATATACAAAAATAAATATTATTTTATTAATTTTATTATAAAATGTAAATATATGTATAATAATGTCTTGTTTTATGACATAAAAATCACACTATTTACAGATAAATAAATAAAACATCAATTGTAAATTTTAATAAAAATCACACTATTTACAGATAAATAAATAAAACATCAATTGTAAATTTTAATAAAAATGTATTTTTATATATTCATTAAATCAAGAATATTATGATTTCTGAATAAGTTAATTAGAAAATCACACTATTTACATATAAATAAATAAAACATAAATTGTAAATTTTAATAAAAATATATTTTTACATTTTCATTAAATAAAAAATATTATGATTTCTAAAGTAGTGCAATTAAAAAAATTTGTAAGTTAATTAGAACTAATGAAGAATATTTAAATCGATAAAATGTAAATTAATTTGGAAGTTAATATTTCGTATGGGCGTATCAACACATTTAAATATAAAAAATAAATATTATTTTATTAATTTTGTTATAAATTGTAAATATATGTATAATAATGTCTTGTTTTATGACATAAAAATCACACTATTTACAAATAAAGAAATAAAACATAAATTGTAAATTTTAATAAAAATATAGTTTTACATTTTCATTAAATCAAGAATATTATGATTTTTAAAGCATTTCAATTAAAAAAATTGTAAGTTAATTAGAACTAATGAAGAATATTTATTACTTAGAAAGGTTATTATTATTATCTTATGTCAAACCCTATATAAATATGATACTAGGAGATTGCTAAGATGTATATGTACAAAGAATTGTTTTAAAATAATAACATGTTTATTTTATGTACTAAATAAATAATAAATATGGGTTTTTCATTGTTATACTAGTTAAAGATGAGAAACACTTTTTGTTAGAAAGTCTAGCATATATCCAAATTAGAACTCAATTTCAAAATATGTGTCACACTACCAACCTTCCTACCCTTCTAACTCAACAAAACTATGGTGATCTTGGAACGCTTCTCCTAATGTTTTTCAGTACAAAAATAAAATTCTAAAGAATTTCAAGTAATCTATTACCTTCTTAAGAGCCATGCTTTGGGCCATATGATGACAAATATTTCATTTGAAATAGTTGCAATCTCTTTCACACACACTATTAAAGGTAAAGTTCATCATCTATATTGGTCCATGTATAGATACGACTTGGAATTTCCTGAGATTATTTGCATTCTATTGCGGTGTCCACAAACCATTTAAATATATGTTGAACTAGATGGATCTGTAATGGTAGACAATTGTAGCTTGACTTTCATTCTAGTAATGGAAGACATCACTTATTATGCTATTGCCTTTTTTGTGTGTACTTATTTATAATTCTTATTAAATTACACATTCATATAAACTTGATGTCCCCATTCGAATTGTCTAGAGAATATCTATATTCTTGAACAATTAAAATTTTCATGTCATAACCAATAATTTATTTGTTTGATACTACCCTTTCAGGGCAAAGATGAATTTTTATATAGCTAATCATAACAATTAATATGCTACACTTTCATAGTATTGGATGCATTATTTTCATAAATGCATATGCATATCACTAAATGTCATTAACTATATACCATTATTATTCGGAGAAAGTATAAATAGATTTCTTGCACTTGTTATAAACTGGTTTTGAAACTCTATCCTCCCCACCCTCCATGCAATCAAACTTGTCCTTTCTATTCAAATGCAAACCATCATTTATCCACTATTCAATCTAGAAATTTATCGAGTGTATCGTTCAACATTTGATAGGGTATTGAATTGATACATTTCATCTAAAATACCTAATATCCCAATTTATTTGTCTCAACCTGCCTTTGTCCATTAATTAGGGGATTCCTTAAGGACACAATGTCCTCTCCTTTTTATTGGATAGTTGTGTTATGTCCTAAGCTAATGATATTTATGATTTCCATGATCATGATCCTTCTCCTACTTGTAACATGTCAACACAAAATAATTAAAGCAAAATTCAAAAGGACATTGCCCATAATGAATACCTGGTTATCGATGCTTTTTGTGGATTTCCTTTGCTATCAAGGTCTACCATATATACCATCTCATGTATCATGGTGGCATTACATCATTCTATGTTTCTAATAGTTTGTCTCTGTCCCTAGCTAATAGCATTGGACACATTCATTGCATGTTGTCCTCTGATTAGAATCCTCTAAATGTATTTAGTGAGAAATCTTGGGCATTTAGTGTCGTCTCATTTTTTTTCAATTTATCCAATGTCCCTCTTATATAAAATTGCTCAAAATGATTTGATTACTCATAACCAAAGGAATATTAAGATATGAGATAAAAAAATTGTTGGATTTTATTTTTTATTATTACATGAATATAGATAATGGGTTATTTATTCAATTGGGTTTAGTTTGAGTGGTTGGGAGGAATCATTATTATTCTAGCCATCCAGCTTCAATTCTTACAAGTGATATGTTGAACTCATAATTAGTATATTGTTGCAATGAATTCGAGCCCTATATTGTTTATCAGCTTTGTAAACTGAAGATTCTAGGGTTTACCTTTGGTGCCATCATTGAAATGAGGGGAAGTACTCAGGAGTTTTCCTCGAGATTTTTTACATGGAAATAAAATTATAACAAATTACTATGTAATTTATCATCCCATTTAAATATTATTCCATGTGTCCATGATTAGAATTCATGAGTGCAAAATGTCCCTTTTTTAATTTTGTATTCATCCACTCAAAGTCCTTTGGATATGCTTTAACATGTCACTGTAGTCCTACATCCTTCAGAGGATGAATCATAATCCCTCAATAAAAACTCAAGGAATCATGATGTCTTTAAGAGTTTTCATGTCCATATCATGGGAATTATTGATGTTGCATATGATGGAAATACTATATATATTATAGTCCCACCATGTTGGTGTACTTACATTGGGGCCCTTTTACATGTGCTCAAGTATTTATAAATCTACTTTATTATTCCCTACCCAACTCAACCCATTCAAAATCATATTCACTAGTGTCCATATTTTTCAATCCTTGATTTTAAAATTGGATTTTATTTTATTTTTTCCCTTTCGACATTAATTTTTAGGCTCATCAACCCTACTTTCCTCAAATTCTCATATTCATTGTTGGATTCCTTTCACTTCAATGATAAAAAATTTCAACCCTAATTTCCCCAATGTCATGTTCAACTAACTCCAACAACAATCCCATTGATTGTTGTCCATGTTGGCTAGATCTTTACTTGAGGATCATTTTGGAGTGCATTTCCCGTCCACCCCCAAACATCAGTTTTATAAGTTCACCATATTTACTAAATCCAAAATGTCTCATCTTGTCCAAAGACAATTCTAATGGATGTATATTAACTAGTTAGTACTTTACAATTTGTTCATCCCTTGGATCCCTTTTTAACAATTTCAAGGTTCACTACCCTTACTTTCCCTACTATATACCCAACTAACACCAATAATGATGATCCATTTTTCTCATTGAATTTATTTGCACTAGATTTTAAGTCATACCAACCTTATTATCCTCTATACTCATTTGTTTTCAATAGCATGATGTTATCTACATGTTAGTCGTGCTTATGGACAATTCCTACATAGGTCCAATGTTTTCATATTGCTCGATGAATGGTTTGGATTTCTCTACTAAAGGTTGGATTTCTCTACTAAAGGTTGTATTTCTCTACAAACACCTAATTCTGAGTAGAGTTATGCTTTTCCTTTTGTCAATTATAGTTATCTTTGCTCAACTTACTTCAACCCTATCATGTTTCATCTTAGGTCATTTTCTTGAATGGGAACTTTTTTCCCATCCAACACCTATTGATCCAGATTATTTTGATAATGACATGAAGGAAGAAATATAACATAGATATAACGAGGATATACACAAATATATTGCAAGAAATGCAATAATATAGTAAATCTCATATTCTATTAATGACTGTGTGGAATACAAAAGACTACAAAATGCAAAGCACACAAGCTAGCTAGAATGGTGGTAGCTTATCTTTGAAGAGAGATGTGTCAGCCACACTCTCATTCGCAAGAATATGACTACAACGAGGCTCCATTTTTAACATATAAATCATAAATGATAAAAATCTAAACATCCAAAACCCTAACCCTGGAAGATGAAACAAAAAAAGACTTGTGGGCCCCGATGGGGACAATTGATGCACCAACGTCTCGAGGGCACAAATTTTGCATACGATCTTTGTTTGGGGAACTTGGAATCTTGTAAGAAAGGTTTAGAAAAAGGAGTAAACATTATGAACATCCCAATGTATCCCAATGGGAATTTATTAGACATTTCCAAGTTAAAAAAACATTGTGTATGGCCTCAAAACAACCTCAAAAATTTGGGACTCGAAAAATTGCCAAGATGGAAACTCTAATTCGAGCTAGTGGAATAGGTGGGAGGCCACCGATTTCCACCTCAATTACTCCTTCCCCCTTAGGAATAAATGGTATCCATTACATAAATTCCCTCTATCATATGGGGAAATGTATGTTGAATATGACTCCTGATAAGCCACTTTCCCTGATGAAGAAACTACCCTGATTTTACGACCCCACATATGTGGATGTTATGCTGGAGGGTACCCTTCATATTGGTGTCCATGATACTATCAATGATCACTTGTTCAATGTGGTCTGGATTGAGTTATGTAGGGGCCAAGTGCTCAGCCATGTCCAAAGTGTCTAGAAGAGGTGGAAAATATGGTCAAATCAATTCCACATTAACTATTGAGTGCAAGCCAAGGAAAGGAGGAATACTTAGTTCAAAATAATTTTCACCCACAATGTTGGTGATGGTGTAAGGCTCATATTGTAGTAGGAATAAATTTCGATGGGGTCTTGTGAGGTGTTATTTCTGTAAATGAAAACATACCTTATCTCCCACCTGAAACTTGTGTGGTACTTAATAATGATCGTGTTGTTGCTTCTACTTGGCATTGGATTTCTGTAAAATATCATGAACTTGTTGGATGTGTTGTATTATCTTAACAAATGTGGCTAATTGATCAACTTCAACCTAATAATGGGAGGAATCTTCTTGTGCAACTGCAATGGGAAGAGCTACGTTAATGGGGGCCAATGGTGGGAACCCAAAGCACACCTAAAAAGGGATGTGGCTAATAGAGCTATGGAGGGATCTGTTGTAGCTATGTTGAACATAAGGAAAGATGTCATCCCATCTACGTGGATGTTTTTATTTTTACATCCTGAATATATGGAAAATCATCCTGTTGACTACCTCTATTTTTCCATTAGTCTATGGGTGGAAGGAAGTCGATTTGGTTAGTTTCATGTTCATAATTGACCATTGGCTAGACCAAAAAAATGCTCAAGAACCTACTATCTCGATATCAGACAATGTTTTGTGGGATCCCAAATTGAACACAAACATATTCAAAGAAGAGCTTGGCAATGGCCTCGGTTGTGATTCTCTTCTTCCAGAGTGCCAAGAATGCCTTATTAAAGAATCAATCAATGACCACAAAGACATAGTCCTTCCCATGATTGGTTGAAGGTAGAATGGACATGAAATCCATGGATATTCAATCCCAAGGCCTATATAGAGTAGGAAGAGGGGTGTATAGCCCCTATTTCTTGATGGTTAGCTTCAAAATGGTGAAGGCGGTGTAGGATTTGATGTATTTATGGACATCTTGTGGAATATTTGACCAATTAAAAATATTTTGGAGTACTGCCACTAGTTTGTCTACTCCAAAATGTCTTGTTTATCGGATGTAATGAGCTTCCTAGATCATCTTTGCATTCTCTTTTGAAGGAAAAGATATATGGTTGAGATGGCATAGAAATATATCTTAGATATGAAAATAGACAATTGTTATGTGTGTGCTCAATGTCTGATAGGAAACAATGAATTTAGAATCGATATTGTATAATTATGGCTACCTAGACGTCTCATGCACATAGGAGTTAAGAATAGTGGTTAGTGCCAAAAATTGGGGTCGACTGAGGTAATATGCGACATGGTTGGTGTTACCCTTATTGTACTAGATATTCAAGTGGAATTGTTGCAGGTACTTGGACCACTTCTTATGGTGGTCATTCTGTAAATTTCCTTGTGTCTACATGAATTATAGAGGTCAGTGATCAGTGTGGATGATCGTTTCCTACCCCAGAATGCAATGCTTCCATTTTCAACATGCTTTCATAACGGAGTACATTTCTTTGTCATAGGTGGGGTATATGTGAACAACATCAGAGATTGAAATTCATTGTGATAGGCTATCGGATTCCCATGTTGAGTGAGCACTAGACCAATATCATAATCTAAAGCATCTATCTCAATATCAAATGGTTTTTGTAGGTCTAGAAAAATAAGGATTGGTGTTGACCAGAGGAGAAATTTCACATCCTTGAATATTTTCTATTGGGATGCATCTCACCCAAACTTGGCCTTTTCTCCACCCTTGGTCATCTGGATTAGGTCCTAACCAATACAAGATAACCCCAACAAAAATCGATGGTGGAATTTGGAAAGGCCAAGAACATTGCGGAGCTAGGTCATTGTCTTCAGGGCCATCCAATCGCGTATGAATTAGATCTTTGTGGGATCTATATGCACACCCTACTCATCCACAATGTATACCAAATAATGTATTATCTACATGTCAAACGAACACTTCTCCAAATTGGCATATAACTTGTGTTCTTGTAGGGTGCCCAAGACCTGTTGAATAGGCTTCAAATGTTCCTCCCAAATTTTGATGAAGATGAATATTTAATCTAGATATATGGCCAAAATGATTTTTTGAATGGCCACAATATGTTATCCATCATCCGCATGAATGTGGTTGGGGAATTATTCAGGACAGAAGGCATGAATAACCACTCCAAGAGACCTTATTTATCTTAAAGTTTGTCATCCATACATCGGTTTTATCGATCGAGACTTGGTGGTAGTGTGACTTCATATCAATCTTACTAAAAAAAAATCCTCCCTTGAGCTAATCGAGAAGATCATCAATCTTAGGGATTGGATACCATCTCTTGACAATGATCTTTTCCAGGGCTCTATAATCAATACAAATTTTCCATGTCCCTTCCTGATCCAGGTGGATATCGGTGGCCACCTACCTTTTCCAAATGTCTCAAAACAGTTTTCTGGCCATTTTGGCAATTTACTATTTTTAGCAGGTTTTAACTTCCGGGGCCATTTTGAGGGTCCAAATGAAGGTTTTTCGAGATCAAGGT
>SNQJ01S0039953.1:16626-29389 GCA_010110895.2 Picea sitchensis
TTAACTTGGGGAATCAAAGGTAATGTGTCAGTTTAGTGATGATCCCAAAGCAAGGTCGAATTAGCATGGTGATGATCCCAATGTTGCATGGTGACAAAACCAATGTAGCATCTAAACTCAACTCAACTAGTCAAACTGAAGTGTCATCTGAAAAAGAATATTCTCCAGGTGGAATATTCTCTCCTAAAATATAGGAGACTAGATAATGACTAATTATGACTAATAAACAAGGAAAAACCTTGGGAAAAAAAAATCTTAGGTGTGTGTGAAGTAACTCCAACACAATTTAATGTAAGAGGATTACATTGCTCATCTTCATCAACAAAGTTATGTCCAAGGTTTACAGTTTGATTTACAACACCAACCTACCTAGAGTTCTGGATGACATGAGGAGCTAGCTACAACCAAATACAGAAAACAGAGTGGGCGATTGGGTGTTATTCATGCATTCAAAAATAATTTGGGTTTATGGTTGTCATGAAACCCCTTACCTGTTGCCTATTTTTCTGACACCCAGAGTCTTTTCCCTTGAATTCATCCACCAAAGAATAATATCGGAGACAGAGCATTTCCTGAAATTGCACAAAGCCTCCAACCTCAAATTCCCTTTTATCATTGGACCCTTCATTGTCAAGACTAGATCATGCTTATCTCAGATCCAGGCAAAGCTCAAAGAGTTTGGTTTTTCATGTCTACAGGGAAGAAGATATGATCCACATCAAATCATATCCAAGAGAAGACCGATGAAAAAACATGCCCCTTATGAGCATGAACATGTTGAGGGTTTTGATAAGTTGACAAATCTAGAAATTTTTGCTGATATGGAAGAAATATTGCAGCCAGCTCAAACAAAGCAAGTAGAGGCAACCCTGCAACAAAGTCAAACACAACAAAATCCTCAGAAGATGATATTCAAATTCCCTAGAGTAAGCGTTTACAACAAGAGAAGCATTTCATAGGCAACGGGCACCAGTGATCAGCAAATTGCCCCTAAGAAGATGAAGATTACACAACCCCCATAGATAGTGGATCTAGAGGAGGAGGAACCTAAAGAACAAGTGAATATGGATATGGTGGAGAGTGGTACCAACACTATAGAAGTTGAGAAGGGAAGCAAGCTCCAAAGTGAAGGAAACTCAAGAAATTTTAGCATTAAAAAGCACATCTTTGATAAGACATCTGGGGAAACTTATAAATCTAAAGAAGATTTTTCAAAACAATATGCTAAGAAAGGGAACATGGCTATGGGTGAAATGAGGGAGTTAGTCCCTGAAGTGCAAAATAGTTCTCAGCACAAGTCTTCTTTGTTCACACTAAGAGATATAGAGAAGAGGACCTTTAATATAGCAGTTACAGATGAAGACGAAGTATCTGAGATCAAGATAAAGTATCATAACATCAGTGCTTTAGATAAAGTCAAATTCCACAGGAATACCAGTGATATTCTATATTCTGATTGCTTGGGTCTAAGCTTGAAGAATTCAAAGATGTCATCTTATGCAATAAAATTGGAAGGGCAATTGAGGCAAGAAAAGGCATCCAACATATCTTGGAAGACTTAGGTCAAGAGTCTAGAATCTAAAGGCCCTCAAGGGGTGAAATCCTCATTGGATGAAAAAGACAAGCTAATTCGAAGCTTGAAGAAGAAATTGAAAATGTCTGCCACAAGGCATCCACAAACAACAAAATTGGTTTCTCTAGAATAGGAAAAAGAATCAATTTGACAAGAGGCATTGGATTACAAAGCTAAGGTGTTGCAGCTAGAACAAGAAAAGGTGAATTGGTCACAAGGACAAAAATAATTGTTGAACAGAGTTGTAGTTGTACCTCCTGCTATAGAAGCTGAGCCAAGCACCAAAGGACTTGTCCAGGCTATGTCACAATTTATCCTGAAGGTAGGGGGAATCAAGGGATTAAAGGGATACATAGAGAAATTGAAGCAGGAAATGAAAACAAAGGATGAAAGAATGGCTCAATTTTAAAAGGAGAATCAAGCCTTGCAGGAGAGGATAGACAAGCTAAAAATAATATTAAGAGGCAAAGGACTGTTGCAGGGAGCCAAACACATCATCTGGGATTCTATAGGTGTTGAGGCTCCCAAGTTCAAATTGTATTTAAAATTCATCAATGATAAAGGCAGCATGGCCATCACAACCAGAAACAGGTGCACCGTTGTGAATAAGACCTTAGCAAAGACACCAACAGAGTGGGCCCAAAATGCCATAAATATTCTCAATTCCATCCCTACTGCGGAAATTTAGACCATTGGGGTCAAAGATATAACTATATTGATCATCTGGGCCAAGAGGGTTATTGCCTAACATAACCTGCGAAAATAAATCCAAACTAAGGCCACACAGATGGAGTAAAGTGTGCAAGAATTCAAGGATTTGTTTGAAGAATTGTTCATTAAAGGCCTCCCACCATTTTGGGATGGCAAAGGAAAACTATATGTTTAGGAAGAGTAAAACTCTCACCTCACTCAATGCAGAATGGATCACTCCAAGTTTGAAAATCTGGAGGAAAACTTGAAAGGATCAACCCTGGTTGAACATATGATCACAGATTTTGAGATTTTGAATCAGTTCAAAACAATGAATATTGGACTAGCAGTAATGACATATGCCTCATGCATTGACCTGGAGATCCTAATCAAAGAAATTATGGGTTATGATATCCCTTCTGACTTGCAATGGAAGGAGATAGTATGGCTGGGAAAGTGTAGTTTTTCAGGGTCTAGTAAATGATGTCCAGGTGTCATTGAAGATGACATATCAAACAGAAGACCAGAACAAAACAAGTGGCAAAGGAAGGAGTTGAAGAGTCAGAGGAATTGACAACTGGATCATAAAATGTTTTCCTTGTTAATCATTGTAATCGGTTCACATACCGAAACCGTCATTTGTAATTATTGTAATCAGTTTTAGGAGCTGAAACGTTTCATTTTAGTTATTGTAATCGGTTGCACACTGAAGGAACTCAAAATTGTATAAGTATTAAAGGTTCCAAATGTATTAATGTTGGCAGAAGTGCAAGGGCACAATTTTAGTTGTTCAGGACTCAATTGTAATTTTCTGAAGCTGAATAGAATACATATGCACAAGTCTTTGAAGTTTCCATGAAAATATTCTAATGGTGGTGATCTGAGTTTTGTATCCTCTCTTTGTATGTATTTCCTGTATTTCTAATTCCATTTTCACTGTCTTTTGTTTAAATTGGATAGTCAAAGGCCCATAATTCATCTTGTGATGCTCTCGGCTGAAGCAATTTAAACTATGTTAAGTTCTTCCTAACTAATTTAGAATTCATTTATTTAATGCTCTGATGCAGTTACATGTTTTCTTTTCCCCTCTACACTATGTAAATTTACAAATTATAACTCAAATCTATCCCCTCATTTAGCCTTTATCCTCTAGAGATTTCTACAAACAAGTCAGTGTCTTCATTCATTTTCAGAAGTTTGACTCCATAGCCCTAAGTATCCCTCCCCTTCCTTGCCAACAAATTTATAAAAAAAAACCCAAAACAAAAAAACCTAGCCATAGATTTCCAAAGAAATATCAAGTGACATGAGAGAGCCCTCTCTGAGCTAAGCGTGCTAGTACCCAGCTCTAAAGTTGTTTTGTAGGTTACCTTTGTCATTTGTATTATCGGTCGAACAAATTTACAGAGTGCTAACATTCTGGTGTCGCTGTCGGGGATCGAAAGTGAAATCTTCCTTGGGAAAAGAACGACTTAAAGCTTCATATTTGATTTCTGAGGGTTACAATGAATCAAACACCTTATTGGATGAGACTAAATTTACCCTGGCAACTCCATTACAAAGATACCAGTAGCATAAAGTAGTTTGATCTAGAAATCCTGGTTCCCAAGAGAATTCATACCAGGAACAACACAGACCCAAAAGCAGTGATCCGTGTGTCTGATCCTGAGAAGATTGTACAAAAATTAAAAGAAAATCCAATAAGCCCAGTTTTGTGTTTAGACATATATCTATCTTTTCCCAAAGATGGAGTAACAAGCATTGAATACCTTGACTTTGATGTGAAATTTGAGCAAACTCTGTTCAGAACTAAATCTGAGTCTTTTTTGAATGAGATCATCTTTGATAAGAAGAGGTTCCAAGATTTAATTTTATCTTCCTCTACCAAACCTCTCGTGATTCATACTCGGAACCAACATCCACTTCAAGCCCTTATAGCAGCCATGGAAGCTAGGTTTTCCTCTCTTGTTCTACCTGCTCAATTACATGATTTTCCCTGGGAGTATAATCTGAGGATTAAGTTGTATGACGCTGAAGGCAATGTGTCATCCCAAAAACATCTAGATTGGTTCAATGATTTTATAGGCTTGGAAGAAGTAGATTTTGAGGATGAAAAAATGAGGTTGTTTGCACAAAGTATTGCAGGAGAAGTCGGAAAGTGGTTTAGGGATCTCCCAGCAACAAGTATCCTAAATTTTGAAGCCTTTGAAACCAGTTTTCTTGCAAAGTGGGGTACCAAGAAAAACCCCCTTTAGTTGTTAACCCGGTATAACAACATGAGAAGGTCACCTGATGAGACAGTGCATGAGTTTTCAGCCATATTTATAAAGGTTTATAATTCAATTCCTACTAAATTAAAACCCCCTCCTAGAGCTGCTCAACTTAGATATGTTGATTCCTTTGAAAGTGATTTTGATTTTTGGTTGAGAGAAATAAGATCTACTTCATTAGATGATATGATGACTGATGCAATAGAAGTTTGATTTAAATCTAATGGCTTCAGGAAAGATCAAATCTAACTCTAATAGGGACATGAACAAGGTTCAAGATAATGCACAACCTTCAACCTCATAGTCATCAGAAGAGAGGTTTGAAATGATGAAGAAGACCATGGAGAAACTGATGGAGAGGATGTATTTAGAAAATAAGCCTAACACTAGAGAATGGGTTGATGTTCCACCCAGGAATCAGAGGAGACCAACAGTTCCAAAAATTAGACAAAGATATCAAAGGAACTGGGGTGATAAAAAAATAATACCTCCCTTTCAAAATAGTTATGTAAATGAAAATTTTGATGGAACTTTTGAAGACAACTTGCGTTGTTGTGATGCTAATGAAACAAAGGTGTTTTTGAATAAATAAGAACATGACCAATTCATGGATGGAAATGAAATCTTCATGCAGGAGGATGAGGAAAGGTTGTCGGTAGAAAAAGAATATTACCAAACAGGGCTGCATAATTCCATCATGCAATTCCAGAAACAGTATAATCTTCGAAACAAAAAAGGTGCCTGCAAATCCCCCAAAGGGAAATCTGGCCAAAGAAGCTCAGAATAACATACCTTCTTCAAGTTAGCCTAAAAAGGACTATGTTGCAAAAGATGTTGTGGAGAAAGGAAAGCAGAAGGAAGAACCCCAAAAGAAAGTACCTAAAACAAGAAAAGAGACAATCATCAAAGAGGTAGAGAAAACCTCATCTTCCTTTAATTTTGAAAGTGAGATGGCCAAGATTAAAATCTATGTACCATTCAATGAGTTGATAAATAACAGTGAATACAAAAATCAGATCATCAAGATGCTCGATATGGAAGAAACTTTGGATACTCTGAAGATAAAATATGATCATCCTGCCATCTTGTTCGGCCCACGTGTAGAAGAAAATAATGATGTTGATGAGGTCCCCCCTTTCTATGTCAGTTTGAAGATCCATGATATGACTCTGCACAATGCTATGTTGGATTCAGGAGCATCCCATAACCCGATTCCCAAGGTGGTCATGGACCAATTGGGCCTAGACATCACAAGGCCTTACAAAGATCTTTTCTCCTTTGATTCAAGGAAGGTGAAGTGCATGGGCCTAATCAAAGATCTGGTGGTATCTTTGTCTCAAATTCCAGCAAAGAATATGGTCATGGATGTAGTGGTTGTTGATATCCCTCCCAAGTTTGGCATGTTGCTATCTAGGTCATTGGCTGCAAAGTTGAAAGGGACTCTACAAGTGGATATGTCATACGCCACTATCCCTGTCTTTGGTCAAGATAGGAGATTGTACAGGAAGGATTTGCTCAAATACATGGTCAGTAAAAAGGCCTAGCCAAATAACCACCCCGTTTATTCTGTGGAAACTGAGATTGTATCCTCTATTTTCTTCAATGATTTGAGTTCTGAAGAGGAAGAACTAGAGATTTATATGGCTACCAAAGACCAATCTGATCAACAAAATGAGGAAAGTTCAGAACAACAAAATGATGCAGAAAATCATATGTGGAATATGAGCTTCGATGGAGCTGTCAGTATTGAAGGAGCAGGGGCTGGTGTGTGGATCAACTTCCCCAAAGGAAAAACAAAACTGTGTTCTTATAAACTTGATTTTGATTGCACAAACAACATTGTTGAATATGAGGCATTAGTGTTAGGATTGAAGACTTTGAAGGAAATGGGTGCTAAGAGAATAGTTGTATAAGGGGATTCTGATTTGATTATCAATCAGATAGAGGGTATATACCAAACAAAACATCCCAAAACGAGGGCCTATAGAAATACAGTTCTTTATCTTCTTGAGCAATTTCGAGAATATAATCTTTTAGTGATTCCAAGAGGGCAGAATCAGATTGTTGATGTCGTGGCTACTTAATCCTTAGTCTTTAAAATTCCAATTTTCCCTAACAAAAAACATGACATTGAGGTCAAGCACAGGCCAGTAGTACTAGATAATATTAAGTACTAGCAAGTTTTCGAAGATGATAAACAAATAGAAAGTTTCCTCAAGATGGAGGATGAATTTGAAAATGTGAATATTGATGAAGAATATTGTGGTGAAGAAGAAGATTCAACAGTGTTCACAAATGATGGTTATTTCAAAATTCAGATTGTTGGTAGAGATGTAGTGCAACTAAAAAGTAACATCATTCCTAAAGGCCTGGTCCCATTGGAGAAACTCTTTGACAATAATGATGTGGCCATGAGTCCTAAAATTACTGTAAATGATGGAGATGTTGAGTATTGCAACATTGGGACTCAGGAAGATCCCAAGATCATTAAGCTGTCCAAGACACTTAACCCAGAGGTCAAGCAAAGGTAAATCAATTTAATGAAATAATTTCGTGATTTTTTTGCCTGGAGTTATGAATATCTGAAATTTTATGATACCAAGGTGATTCAACATGTGATTCCAATCAAAGAAGATCATAAACCTTTCAAACATAAATTAAGAAGAATCAATCCTTTGTTGTTGCCCTTGATTGAGAAAGAGATAAATAAGTTGTTTGAAGCCAAGATCATAGTGTCTCTAAGGTTTTCTAAATGGGTGGCAAATTTGGTTCCTGTTAGAAAGAAGAGTGGAGAGATCAAATTATGTGTAGACTTCATAAATCTGAATAAGGTGTCTCTCAAGGACATCTACCCACTGCCTAATATGGATCACATTCTACAGAAAGTGGTGGGTTCTCAAAAAATGTCAATGGTGGATGGTTTCTTTGGGTACAATCAAATCATGGTACACCTTGATGATCAGGAAAAGACAACATTTACAACACCATGGGGCACTTTCATGTATGTCGAGATTCCTTTTGGGCTCATGAATGCAGGAGAAACATTTCAAAGGGCTATGGATATAGCTTTTGCTGATGAGAAAGATAAATTTATTGTTATTTACTTAGATGATATCTCTGTGTATTCAATTTCTGATGAAGAACATCTTAAACATATAAGGATGGATTTTCAAAAGTGTAGAAAGTTTGGCATTTCATTGAACTTAAAGAAGTCAAATTTTGGCATGGAAGAAGGGAAATTACTTGGTCACATTATTTCAGAGGGAATAAAGATAGATCCAAGCAGAGTTGAGGGGATCTTGAAAATTGGTACACCCAGAAGCAAAAAAGAAGTACCATCTTTTCTTGGGAAAGTAAACTTTCTAAGAAGATTCATCCCTAACCTGGCTGAAATCATAAAGCATATCACTAACATGCTCAAGAAAGGAAGTGAGATAAAGTGGACTCCTGAAGCCAAAAAATCCTTTGAAGACATTAAAATGGCATTGACCAAGGCCCCAGTGCTGGCCAATCCTAATTTTGAAAAATACTTTATATTGTTCTCTTTTTCCTCATAACACATCATTGCTGGTGTTTTATTACAGAAGGATGAGCAGAATTTTGAGAATACTATAGCATACTATAACAGGACATTGAGGGATTTCCCATTGCAGTATGATATCATGGAAAAGCATGCATATGCACTGGTCAAGGCCCTAAAGGAGTTTATAATTTATATCTTGCATTCTCATACCACTACCTATGTGCCCAACAGTTCTGTGAAAGAAATTTTAACTCAGCCTGATCCTGAGGGAAAAAGGGGCAATTGGATAGTTGTGTTGTTGGAATATGACCTTGAGATCAAAAGTACAAAGTTGATCAAAGGGAAAGGACTTGACAAGCTAATGGCACAGACAAATTGTGGCTCCTGGGAATTAACTTCATTGTTGATTTGTTATCAAAATCAGAAGAAGAAAAGGTCCCTCAGATATCTCAAAAATTCCTTGACTCCCCATGGTATGTTGATATTGTATATGTATTGAAAAACTTGCAGGCTCCTCCTGAATTGAGTAAAACCAAGGCAAATTTATTAAAGATAAAAGCAACGAAGTTTTGTATTGTAAATCAATCTCTGTATTGGAAGGATCCAGGAGGAATCTTGCTAAGTTGTTTGCTGGAGGAAGAAGCAAAAAAGACCATTAGAGAGTTTCATGAAGGTGACTGTCGAGGGCCCCACTATTGGAAAAATATTGTGCACAAGATATTGAGGGTTGGGTTCTATTGGCCTAACATTTTTTTTGATGTCTACAAAGAAGTTTCAAGCTGTCATGAATGCCAAATTTTTGATGGGAAGAGAAAATTGCAGCCTTTTCCCTTGAAACCCATCTCTGTTGAAGCACCTTTTAGACAATGGGGCTTTGATTTCATAGGAGAAATTCATCCACGGTCCTCAACTCAACAAAAGTGGATAATGACAGCCACAGATTACTTCAACAAGTGGATTGAGTTAGTTCCCACCAGGCAAACCATAGATGTTGTTATCATTCAGGTGTTGGAGAACAATATTTTGTCTAGGTTTGGGTGTCCAATCAAAATCATTACAGACAATGCAGCAACATTTAAGTCCAAGAAGATGGAAAAGTTTTGCAGTGATTACAATATAACTCTTGTCCATTCCACATCTTATTACCCTCAAGGTAATGCATTGGCTGAGTCATCCAATAAGAGCTTAAACATAATTATCAAGAAGTTTTTTCAAGATAACAAAAAGGCTTGGCATAAAAATCTCATCCATGCACTATGAGATGACATGATTGCTACAAAAAGATATATTGCCACTTCACCCTTTCAGATTGTGTATGGCACAGAGGCAATTTTTCCTACTGCATTAGTATTTCTAGTGATGAGGTTTCTACAGCAGCAAGATGCCAAAACAAATGCCACTCGAAGGAGAACAAATGAACTGATCAATGTCGAACAAACAAGAGAAAAAGCCTTCAACAACTCTCAGCTGCACTAAGACGGGATTAAAAAGGATTTTGATAGGCATACCAAGGTGAATGATTTCAAAGTGGGGGATTTGGTATTGATATGGGATGCCAGGAATGAAGACAGAGGAAAGCCTGAGAAATTTGACCATCTATGGCTGGGACCTTTCAAAATTGTGGCTTACCATGGAAATAATGCCTATCTGCTACATGAACGTAATGGAGATATCTTGGAGGAGGACCTGTGAATGGCAGGTTTCTCAAACATTATATCATTTAAAGGAACTATCACCCTTTCCATTTATTGTATATAACCATTTTTGTTTTTCAGTTGAAGCAGTTGGAATCAAATCAACAAAAATTGAAGCCCGAAGCAAAGGCCCTAAGTTGTGCTGAGTATAATTTGAGTTTTGTAAATAAGACGTTGATAAATTCAGTTGCACAGTTAAAATAAATCCCAATGGGTAGGCACTTGGTCTTTCATTCTTTGCTACCTCTCCGAGAGGATATCATCCCCAGTTGGAGTCCATGTTATCACCATTAAATTTTTTGTGTGAAATTGAGATTTCAAGACTTAGCGAAGTGCTAAATTGGTTGGAAGTTTGATAAATAAAGGGAGGGACTAAATCTAGCAGGAGGAGGCTAAATATGGTGGGAGAACAGAGTTGATGGGACTTGAAACGTTGCAGATCGCGGGTGCTCCAGATCAATGACCGGGATCATTTTGGGGGCAGGAGTTGCACAAAGGATAATTCCCAGAAGCCGATCGAAAACTAAGCCACGGTTTTGGGTGGGACCATGTGGCACCGTTGGGTGTATTTTGGGTCGAGAAGAGGGTTGCCCCAAACCACTTCCTCATGCCCCCGAAATTGGAAAAGTATATAAAGATCACTTGTTGTTTATTTTATTGTTTTTCAAAATACTAGAACGTTTGAAAGTTGGCACAACCACCCTCGTTCGATTGTAGCTCAATGGTTTGCCAAATTCATGCCATTTCTGCTCATTTACAGGTATTTTTCATCGCAGCCATGGACCCTATCATAATTCAGTGACAGAGCAAGACCTTGTGTCAAATGAAGAAGCCCTAATTGACCGAGGTTCGAACGTGTTCGACACTGAAATCACCATTTTTCCCATCTCTATATCTAGGAGTAATATGTCTGATAATGTAGGAAAGCATATACCATTCCTTGAATCAGTCCAAGCTACTATAATCCCTTAGGCTTTCGAGGTCTCTTTCCATTTTCCCGAATTCATAGGTTGGTGCGCAGAGAAGTATTCATAGGAAGAGAAAGTCATCGTCAATAAACAAGGGTCTGAGGTCCTGTGTAGGGTAGAGAGTATCAATTCGAGGTGCCCTCAACATACCCGAGTCTTTCTTCGCAATGTCTGAACCTTTCGAGGAAGAAAAGATAATTAGGTTCTACAAGGAGTGTCCATCAGAAGTCAAAGATATATTTTGACAGACAATTGTCAAACCAGAGAATCTTTCAAACTAAGCCCACATAGATGGAGCAAAGTGTGCAAGAATTCAAGGATTTGTTTGAAGAATTGTTCATTAAAGGCCTCCCACCATTTTGGGATGGCAAAGGAAAAGTATATGATCAGTAAGAATACAACTCTCACCTCACTCAATGCAGAATGGATCACTCCAAGTTTGAAAACTTGGAGGAAAACTTGAAAGGAGCAACCATGGTTGAACATTTGATCACAGATTTCAAGATTTTGTATCAGTTCAAAACAGTGAAGATTGGATTATCAGTCATGACATATGCCTCCTACATTGACCAGGAGATGCTAATCAAAGAAACGATGGATTATGATATCCCTTCTGACTTGCAATGGAAGGAGATAGTACGGCTGGGCAAAAGAAAGTGGAGTTTTCCAGGGTCTAGTTGTTGGACACATATACCACACTTACAGGGGGGGTGAATGAGTGTGGGGCTCTTTTTTCCAAAACTTCCCACTTGCACAAAACTAATTAGTTAGCATTCAACATTTACTCATTACCCATTGCTGTCATTTCTAACCAGTTGGATGTGAACATATATCAGCAACATAAATCAACAACATATCATCAATAAGTCATCACCACAAGGAACACAAAGAACACAAGATGTATGTACAATTTTTTCAGCAACAACTGAATAGAGTACAACTCTACAAGAGCACCAGCTCTATACTGCAAGACTCAGCTTACATCCTCAGCACCAACTGAGATGAGGCAACAATCCTCAACAGATATCAATCTGCAACAGGTACACGACTTGTCGATAGTACAACATGCGTATGTACGTGCCCTACCAGTAGTAGAGCCCACGTGTATACGCGCCCAATAAGTGCTCCAACCTGCATATACCTTCTGAGTTATTAGGGTTTGTCCTTTTCATCACATGCTCAAATCCTCTACAACCTGAAATCATATTTTCTTTTGTCTCTCACTATCCAAACTAATCCATATCTAGTCATAACACATTCATACTCTCCAATAGCCTACTCATGCTTTTCCATCAATCATACATTATGAAAGCTACTCAATCATGCATAAGCAATTAGGTACTATATCCATCATATCACCACTGAATCACAAGAGTACTACTCACTCCATCAACCAAAATAAACCACATCATAGCAACCATGCCAAGAATGCTCTAAGCATTCACAACACAACCAACAATAATATCCATCAAGACAATAATGTAACCATACCAGAGTCTCAGTGACAGATCCGAGTCCATAGAATGAAGATTTGGAACCCGCTTCAGTCTTCAACAGCTTGTCATCAGCTCAACCACAAATATCCATGATTTTATCCACATGTACACTCCCTATACACAGACATCTCGCATATTGTACGCACCATGTACACAGACAACTCACGTATATGCACCTTATACACAGACAACCCGTGTATGCACCAAAAAATAAGGTTTTTCTATAATTCCAAGAATTTCGTCGTCATGATCTCATACTTGCCAAAACTTCAATGCGTCCATGAGATCCTCCCGATCTCCTCTCTCTCAGAATAGATCTTCAATAATGCTCAAGAGATCCACACCAAAGATGCTCTCATAAGAAGCTCTCCATCAATACTCAAAAGGTATTCTCCCAAGAAGCTCTCCATTGATCCTCAAAAAGGATGTTTTACAAGAGACCATTTCTATCTTATTTATACTTTCATCCTCTAGGTCACTTAACCCATTTCTAGGTCACTTAACCTATTTTCCTTATTTTAGGGTTAATCACTTTCCATAAATAAAAAG
>SNQJ01S0039953.1:42974-93416 GCA_010110895.2 Picea sitchensis
CCTAACCCTAGGAGATGAAGCGCCAAAAGTCATGTGGGCCCCGTTTGGGTAAGTCAGTACATCAACTACCTGGGGTTGTAACTTTTGCATACGATCTCCATTTTAGGCGTATGATAGCCCATTGGAAAGATCTATCCAAGGAATACAATAGTTGCACAAAATTTGAAATTTTGCGACCGCAACATACCCCAAAAAACGTCGTTTAGGGCCTCAAAACGGCTCCAGAAGTTCAGGACTCGAAAAATTGCTAAAAATAGTAAATTATCAGAATTGCTAGAAAGTTGTTTTGAGCCAGCTGGAAAAGGTGGGTGGCCACCGATATCCACCTGTATCAGGTGTTCTGGCAATAGAGAAATGTTTTTATTTTTATTTTTTATCCATGAGTTTCACAGAAGAGGTTGAGTATTCTTTTGTTTCTTACCTGGATCCCTTTGTGTGGTAATAATCTTATCTAAGATTTTAGAGCTATTTTCATATCTTGTTCGAATAAGTTTTGCATCAAGTTCTTTTCTTAGGTGAACTAATTCTGCATCCATTCTTTCACAGGTTATTTGTTTCTCTTTAAGATACTTTTCCAGACTTTTGTCTATCCTATTTGCTTCTAGGATTTGATTTTACAGGTTGCTCATGAGTTTCTCCATCTCTTTTTCTTTTTGTTCATGTTTTTCCTTTTGTTCAACTACAAAACTTTTCAGCTGTCTATATCTATTTTTGTATCTTCTTAATTCACCCAAATCACTTAGAAGTTCTCCTTCCATATTAACCTTTGCCTCATCTTCTGACTCTTCCACATGCTCAATTTATTCTATCTCATTAGGCTCTTCAATACCTAGAAAAAGTACTTCATCATCATCATTGTCACTGGATTCTAATGAACTATTGTTTTCTTCTTTTGAGTAAAAATTATTTTTCTCTTTGTAATACTTTTTCTTGTAATTGGGTTTTCCCTTCTTCTTGTATTGTTTATTTGTGTCTTCTTCATCTTCAAGTTCCTCCTTGGGATATGGACACTTGGCTTTAAAGTGGCCAACCTTGCCACAATTAAAACATTTGAAAGGCAACTTGCCTTTGTACCTCCCTGATCCTTTCTAAACTTTTCTAATAAAATTGGCTTCCTCTACATCAGATTCTTCTTGATGGCTGGGTTGAGGTTTTTGTTTCTGCCCCATCTTTGTCTTAGATGCTTTAAAGGTTGTTTCATCTTTTGTTGATTTATCATTCCCTGTTCTCATTTCACATGATGTAAAAATTCCATGAAGTTGATCAACTGTGAGTGTGTTTAGATCAGATCTATCTTCAATTGTAGAAATCTTTGCATCATATCTCATAGGTAATGACCTTAGTATTTTTTTCACAATAGGTTTATCTGTAATTTCTTCTCCTGCCACTCTGATTGGGTTAACCACTTCATCACTCTATGAAAGTACTCAACAATATTTTCTTCTTATTTCATTTTCAGATTTTCAAATTGAGTTTTATAGATCTGTAGTTTGGCTTTCTTGACTTTGTCATCTCCTTCATATACAACCTCCAACTTGTCCCAGATTTCTTTGGCTGATTTACAATGCATAACCTTCCATATAGAATTAGTCAACCCTCCTAGAATTCCATTTACCGCTCTTGAGTTGTCATTACATATTTTCTTTCCTGCAACGTCTTTGGGTGGAGCATTTGGTGCAGTGTAACCATCTACAACAGATTACCAGATATCAAAACCAAGAGCCAACATGAAGTTTTTCATTCTTATTTTCCATAGAGCATAGCCTTCTCCATTGAACAATGGTGCTTTTTTGTTATACATTCCCTCTTGTTGATCCATCTTCAGGATATGCCTTCCAGTTGTTAGACTGTGCTAAAGACAACCATGCTCTAATAACAATTGAAGGACTAGATCATGTCACTGAGAGGGGGCAAGGTGAATCAGTGACACAATAATTTTATCAATTTTTCTTTTGTTAATGCAATCAATATTTTAACACAATATTTTATCATGGAACCCAATTGGGAAAACCACAAACACTTTTCTATTAAATGCAAAAGTCTGTTTTACAAGTTACATAGAAGGAAGATGTTCTTCCTCTTAGATCAACACCCACTGATAAAGATGCACCCACACCCTTGTTCACCAACACCAACCGGTAGGAGGTTACTGCCCCCTACTTAGTCAACTACAACTGACAAGGAAGCACATGTTCCCCTATAGGCTCCAACCTGCCCTTGCACCACCCAACCACCCTTAATTTATGAATCCAAAAAACTTTTGTATCAAGACTTGACTAGTCCTCTCTCTACTTCTATCATTTAATCTTTAATATATTTGCTGCAGTCCAATAAATCTCTTCTATATAAAACATTGGATTGCATATCTATTGCTCTGTCTCCTTATGTTCTTGATCTTCAATAAGACATTGACAGACACCCTTTTCTAATTCACATCTCAACACATTTATAAGCCTTTAAGATTTTCAACACAACTCTTCATAAACAACACGTCTGTTCATTTAATATTATATAACCCTTGTTTTTAAGTAACACAGTCATTAACATGACTTTTCATAACCACACATCATATTAACAACCATCTAACTTTTTTCTTCATAAATTGATCATAGGTATGGATCAATTTCCCTTTTTAACTCGATTCCAAATCTCTGCAAATACTACAGAAACTAAGTTCTACTGAGGCGCTTCCTTCAAACCATTTACATATGACCATATGCGTAGGAACACAAGCTTATTAATTTAAGCATTGCTTCTTCTTTCACCCTTTGTTTCTTTATTCCATACAACCTCAGGTGGTGACCAGATGCTAGGCCAAGCGAGTGCTTGATCACTTATCAAAATAAATGGTCATGTTTTAATCACCCGATGAGATGGACGGTTTTCGGTACTTTGAGACTTCATCCTTCACGACTTCCAGCCTCTTTACAAATCTCTCTATGAGATGGACGACTGTCGGTACTTCAAGATTTCATCCTTCGCGACTTCCAGCCTCTTTACAAATCTCCCGATGAGATGGATGTCTGTCAGTACTTTGGGACTTCATCCTTTGTGACTTCCAGCCTCTTTACAAATCAACCGAATAAAATATGTGTGTCCATAATCTTCAATGATTGAGAATGCTCCTGAAGTGTTCTTCAGATTAGACGACTCATGTCCACTTCGGGACTTCGACCTTTGGGACTTTGGGACTTAGGGCATTTGCTGGTGGTGAAACTCCCGAAGTAAAAACTCCGAGAGTGACGTAACTTACTGATGTCACTTGTTAATGTGGCACTTCCTGAGTGGCTGCCACATGTTACCTAGATTCGTGGCTTACATATGATTAAAGTACCTATGGGAGCTTGACACTTTTCATCATCTAATTATGCCACGTGTCCTTGCTGACGTAGATCTCTTCATATGGAACATGTTCTTCTCCTTGATCTAATGGTTAGGATACTTTCCGAAGTGTTCCACTGATCGAACGACTCATATCCATTTTGGGATTTCGGCCTTCGGGACTTCGGGTAATTCGATTTCTCCACTTTCGAGTTCTCCTGAAGTGAGATTCCCCGAAGTGTAAACCTCAAGTAACTTGACTTCATCCAATGGTCATTCTTTAACCCAAAAATTCTTCACATGATCCAACGATTGCTAGGAATTCGGCTATTCGGGATTTCGGGCCTTTTGCCTTGCTTATCCTATCCTTCTACTTTCCTTGATCCAACGATCAGGATATCTTCTGAACTATTTCCTCAGATCAGATGGCTTACGTCTATTTCAGGACATTTGTGGCTTAATTTTTCCTTCCATTAAACATGATGTGATGGTCCTACTATCTCCTGTAGTGTTCTTCATATCGAACGGTTCACATTTACTTTGTGATTTCAGCCTTTGGGTTATCTTACTTATTCTCAACCCTTTTCTCCTGAAGTTGACCATTGCTACCTTGGCGTGCTCTGAATAGATCGGGTGATCCTCATTTACTTCGGGACTTCGTATCGAACGATCTTCATCTTTGCTTATCCTATCCTTCCACTTAACTTGATCCAACAGTCGTTGTGGATTGTAGAACTGTGACTTGCGTGTGGTTTAATTCATCGCGCAAACTCTGCAATTGAATTTGTGTGATTGTTGGTGAAGTAACCATAGTCCTTGATCTTTGAATCGATGAGATATGGCGATCTAGAATAATTGCGGGATTGGAAATAACATATAGTTTAATTCTTCCTTCGTGCTTCACAATCAATCCCTTCCCTTGATCTGGCGCTTGTGTATCCAACGGTCCTACTTTGTCCTCCGGGGATTTCAATCCCGATCATGTTTCGGCACTGTGTTTTCCCTTCTGAGCTTCATGTGCGTCATCTCTTCTGAGCTTCTGATCTTCAGTCGCTAACCTTCCTGAGATCTTAATTTGTTATTCCTTCTGTACATGGAATTTCATCTCTTTGTTCATACCAACTCATCATTATAACGTAAATACATCAGTTTTTGACATCAATGACAATATGTCCAAAATTTTTATTCTTGCAATGATGGATGAGGTACTCCGAGTGACAATCAAGTCATCAACATAGAGAGAAAATAATAGAAGAACATCCTCATGTCTCAAGATGTAGACATTCTAATCTGAGTGGCATGTACATAAACCAACTAAGAGAAGAAAGGAGTCCATCTTGGCATGCCAAGCCCGTGGGGCCTATTTGAGACTATAGAGAGACTTCCACAATTTGCAAACCAATGAAGAATCCTGAACAAATCCTTGTGGTTGTTCCATGTAAATATCCTCATGTAGATCCCCGTGAAGAAATGCACTCTCCACATTTGTTTGATGTACAACCCAACCTTGAGCTACAACAATAGCAAATATTAAGCCAATGGAGTTCATTTTGGCAATAGGGGCAAAGGTCTCAATGTAGTCAACATTAAGAAACTATGAAAAAACCTTTAACCATAAACCATTATTTGAACTTATCAATTGATACATCCATTGCAAATTTGGTATGATAGATCCACTTATGTCGAACCAATTTTCTTCCTTTAATAAGTGGAACAATATCCCAAGTTTTGTTTCGAATCAAGAAGTTGTACTCTTCCTCCATTGTTGAATCTGACTTGGCAATAACTGATTCTTCATGAAATGGCTATGCATCTAAAGATGTGGAAATGTAGGAATGTGAAATATCCTGATGTTGTGACCAATTCCTCCGAGTATCAGAAGGATCCCCAATAAGAGTGCATGTAAACTCAATTGTTTGACGAGCCCAACGAGGCATGGTAGGGGATAGAGGACGAGAATCCTCATCCTTAGAATATGAACTCTGTGAAGAGGAGGATGAAACCTCATGATCAAATCTATGAGTAGAGGCAGTTGGAGGAAAATCCTCTTAGTTACTATCTGAATATGCTATGGAGGAAGGACGATGAGAGGAAGAGCTAGAAGAGCTTTCCTCAAATTTCACACTACATTCAATGAAGAGCTTATGTGTCTCAGGATCCAAGATTCAATATCCATTGACGTCATTGAGGTAACCAACAAAGGTGTAGGGATGACTCTGAGGTTCTAAGGCCTTGGGATTCTTCGAAGGAATGTGTGCCCAACCTAGGAGCCAAAAACTCTGAAGTGTCGCACAACAAGTTTCCTGCCACACTAAGCTTCAAAGGGAGTGATACCCTTCAATAACTTATATAGAACTCTATTCTAAATGTGAGTAACACGGTTGATAGCTTCTTCCTAATACTTAGGTTCAAGGGAGCGTGAATGGATCATGCAACCAACCATCTCTTTCAGGGACCTGTTTTTCCTCTCTTCCACACCGTTTTGCTAAGTTGTATAGGCAATAGTATGATAAAGGTATTTCCCTTCAAGAGTGAATTTTTTTTCAAAGAGATGGTTCACATATTCTCTGCCATTTTCTATGCAGAGAATTTTGAAGCATTTCCCATGTTGTTTCTCGGTGCAAGCCTTGAAATACTTGAATCTATCAAAAGATTCTCCTTTCTGCTGAAGAAAGTAGACCCAGGTGTATCTAGAAAAGCCATCAATAAAGGTGAGAAAGTAGAGATCCTTGCTGAAAGAAAATTATGGAAATGGACTTGCCACATCACTGTGAACCAACTCAAGGAATTTTGAATCCCTCCAAGCCTTCCCTTTGTCGAACTTCTCCTCATGATGCTTTCTGAAGGCACAACCTCAACAAATTCCATCTAAGAAACTGATCCAAGGAAGACCTGTGACCATATCTTGCATGATGTGTTGTTGAATATAGTAGAAGTTGATATGGAAAAACCGCTCATGCCAAACCTTTCTCACAGAATCTAAATGTGTGAGCAAAGAATTATAATGAGAATTAGGTACAAAATGAGAGAAATCATACAGGTGAGACTCATGATCAACCTTACCAATTACAAGAAGTGCATTGTCTTCAAGATCCCTGATGGTGATGGAATCTGAAGTGAACTCAACTTTTCTTCCATTCTATGAAATTTGATAGACAGAGAGAAGGTTGGATCACAAATTAGGCACACAGTGGACATCCTCAAAAGTACCAGTAGAGTCATCCCCAATGAGAATGTGGGGCACCGAACAAGTGTCCAACTAAGAAAAAATTTCTTTAACAGAACCCATGTGATGTGATGCACTCAAGTCAAGGATCCATTGCTGAGAAAAATTTGTAGTAGAAACAAGTGCATTTGCTTTCCCTTTGCCTGATTTGGAAAAATGAGTAGAGGATTTTTTTGAAGTAGGCATATTAATGTTGTTCTTTTTCATACGATGCTTTAGCTCATCGATCTGCTTCTTATGAAAAGAAAGTTCCTCATGACCAACCTTCTTGCAATAACTACAATTTGGGCTATCCTTCTTCTAAGAATTACCCTTCAAAGAAGAGGAGTTGGAGTATGCTTTTGGGGAAAACAATGACTGTGCCTGATCTTTATGTGATTTTTTCTTGGACTTCTTTTGTTTCTTGTCAGGTTTCCTTGACTCTTTTTGTCCCTTCGATTGACCAACCAACAAATATTGAGACCGATATGGCTTAAGGAGACCCATGGAAAGAAGTTTCCCTTGCTCATGCATTATCATTTCTGTAAGGGAAGAAAAATAAGGCATTGTATATGCATATCACATGATCAACCTATGAGTTTGAAAGCTAGAAACAAATGCAACATATTCAGCTCCAAGTTTAGAGATAGTAGTTAAGACAAGTTGTATATCCTTTTTGTCTATGCCACATGATTTACATTAGGGTCTTATATCATTAACATATGTTACATAATCTTGGAAGTTTTCAAAATACTTAGTATCAAGACTCATTAGTTGATTGTCAAGTTGATATACCCTAACTTCCTCAATTTGTCCCATACAAAGTTTTTCTTTTTTTCCATTCATCATGTGAATTTGTACATCCATCAAGTTGAAACATTATATCAAAGGAAACTAGACTTCTAAGACAACCAAGAGTTTTTGTTTGTTCTATCATCTAGAGTACATTTTCCTTATCATCTATGGGTTCGGTTACCTTTTGTTCAACATAAGGTGTATATCCTTGATGCATTAAGGCATTCCATGCATTTTTATATCATGTGTTGTAGTTTTATGGTGTTAGCAATGGAAATTTAAAGTTACCCATTTGTGAAGTAAAAGAGAGCACGAGAAGAAAGAGATGCATGAGCAAAATAACATCAAGAGACCCCCCCGAATCACTCAATCAAAGAGCTCCCCCCCAAAAAAAATTATTTAGCACTTTATATTTAGTGTGTTTATTGTTATCCCCCATTTCTAGGAATAACTAAAGAGATGATGTCTCGAGGCCCTTAGGTTGCAGACATGGAGTACCGAAAGATGGATTGATTGACATTGTCCACATACACAGATGGAGACCGGCTCCATCACCATACTTCTTTGATTCATCATGATGGCATTCACCACATCAACTAGTTTCTGGAAGACGGTGGGTCTTTCTCCATGAGGTACAAGTCAAGTATTGTGGTAAGTGTAACTTTAATACTTGAGGCATTTTAATATGTTGCATTGAAACTTTTTTTGATTATAGAACATTTGCCTGGACATTATGATTTTGGCCTTGTTTCATCTTGGTGGGTCATGTCATGATTCCCTAGTAAGTGGCCTCCCTTAGGGAAAGGGTTGCAACTGGGGTCTCCTCGAAGGGTCATCGTACCGTCCCAGCTCATCCTTACCAGAATACTTCTCTAATTCATAATGATGGCATTCACCACATCAACTGGTTTCAGGAAGATAGTGTGTCTTGCTCCATGAGGTACAAGTTAGGTATTGTGGTAAGTGTCATTTAAATACTTGAAGCATTTGAATATGTTGCATTGAAACTTCTCTTGATTATAGAACATCTGATTGGATGTTATGCTTTTGGCCTTGTTTCACCTTGGTGGGTTTCAAGATTCCCTAAGTGGCCTCCCTTAAGAAAAGGATTGGAACTAGGGGTCTCCTCGAAGGGTCATCGTACCGTCCCAGCTTAGCCTTACCATTTTACATCATTTCTTCCCCTCCATGTCCAAATATATTAGGTTTTCAGGCCACATTAACCTGAAAAGGGCTTGTACTTCATTTCATGGAAAGAAGGGGTTGAAGGCCCAGAGGCTTGTAGCTGACAAAAGATAAAATCCAATCATAAAATTTCCAGATGCTTGCCCAGGGATCCCAAGAATAATGAAATGTTTCTCACAAAAATATAAAGGACCCGTAACATAAATAATTAATTAAAAAATGTCAACTGAGGTAGAGCCAGTGTGGGCAATGTTTTTCGTGCTTAGGTAGAAGTCCCACACATCGTCTTCAACTTGGAGAAGCAAAATGTGACCAAGTTAGAGTTAAGGTGGGAAATGTTTCCATGCTTAGGTAAAATTCCCACCTTAGCTTCAACTTGGAAACATTTTAACAAATTAATGGCAATTAAGGGCTTGGAAAAATCATGCATCGCGAACGAAGAGAAACACACCCTCTACAAAGGCACCCATAAATGAGACAATATGAGCATGTGTATGTCATGAAGCCCTAAGCCTGGAAGTCTAACCCCTTCCATCTCATATCCATTTACATGACCTAGAGAAGGTCACCCTTGGGAGCATCCCCTACTTGAGGAATTGGTTCACCCAATAGAGTATTATGACACCCCTCCCATATCTAAACTTGACCATTGCATAAGGTCTTTGAGAAATTGTTTAATTTGAAAGGGTGGATTTGATGCACATGTTTAGGTGGATCTTATATATTTTTTTATTTCACTTGGCATGATATATTTGACTTGAGACACTTGGAGGGCGGATTCACTTATCTTTGCAGGACCTTATTTGATGGACATTTGTGGAGGTACAAGCCTAGCTTGGGCCTTCATTGGGGCAGGAAGCCCATAGGTTAGATGTCATGAACCACACCTTGGGAGAAACTAGATGATGAACGATTCCTTTGGAGGCATGAGAAGGCATCTTGGATGATGAGACGTAGCCCCTTTTATCCCAATGTTTGACCTTGGAAGGTCAAATTGTCACCTTTCAGGGATTGACATCACATTGGGGGCTAGGGTTTGACGATGGTGGTGATGACTCGATGAAGAGTTGACATGTTTTGATGAGGAGGAACCCTAAATCATGGAAGACATGGCCTTTAGAGGCCCAATGTTTCCCTCACATTGCTCAATGATTCGCTCCATGTGCCAAAACGTCACTCCTAGGGTGTATGCCATCATCTTTAGAGTTTTTATTTCTTATGTAAAATAAAATTTGAATTGTAAAGGGGAAATTAGAGGAGGTCAACCTCCCTAATTTTTTTTACCCTAATAATATGTGGAAAAACTAATTTTAAAGGCCTCCTATAAAAAGAGACCTAAGACATTTCATTTTGACATAACTCTCTCACTTGAGAATTACATACTTGGCTAGAATTTGCACCCTTTTTGGGCATTTGGTCTATCTCTCTCTTGTACAAATCTTATGGATGCTTATATTATCTATTGTGGAGATAAACTTGTGCGCTACATTCTTCGAGGCTTGTCTTTTGCATGTTGATGGAATATTCTTGGTAGATAAGGGTTTTGCATGTTTTCTATTGGAATTGGTAAGGAATGTTTTAATATTGTTGGTAATTTATTCTTGTTTCATAGATATTCTTGTTCTAACCCTTGGAGGAGTAAAAGGGATTACCCTCCACCAAGTCTATCATAATTGTTGTTGGATAAGTTACTTTTCAAGGTTGCTAGGAGGAGTAAAAGGGCTTACACCCTCCTAGATTTGCCTTATTGAATTTTCTTGATCTAAAGAGTAAAATGGCTTACACCCCTACAAAAATAGCAATTCTACATCCAAGACTCCATAACACAATAGACTAGGCAATCATCTACTTGCATTGGAGAAATAAAATCATTGCAATGGAATATGTGATTTTTGGAGATATTGCATTTGTTCAAATTGGAATCTTTTCTTGGTGCTACAAGATTGCTTGAGCCATTAAGGAATCTAGCTTAGCTTTGTTATTCTGTTGTTGCAATTAATTTAACGCTACATCCATTAGGGATGCATCAAATCACTCTTAAACTCTCCCTTTTCTCACCAATATACCATTGAAATTTGCTTACAAGCTGCCATACTAATTCTACTTGACATTGGTTGTCTTTTGGGTGGATTGTTTGCTAATTTTAGTGGATAGATATTGCTGTTGTAGAAATTGTTTGCTACAGCCATAGGGTTGCATTTATACTTTGTTGATAACTTCATTTAGCATCCCTATCTTACCATCAAAGTTTGTGATTAAGTATTGGAATATTGTCTACTTGTTTAGTGCTTGATCATCCAATAAATATTTGATGCTTTTGATGGTTAATTCTGCAGTTAACAATTCTTTCCATTCCTGATATATACATTTGTTTACTGCTGAAATTTAGGACAAAAATATTCACTTGCTTGTCCATTTGATTATTTGTCTTGTATTTTGATAAATTGTCTTGTCTCGGGTAGGTTCAACATTCTCTTGCAAGTACAAGACACTTTGGAAACCTCCCCTCATCAACAAGGCTCTTTTCCAAGCCTCTTTCCACTTCCAAACCTGACCTATAGGGGTTTCACTTACCATTAGTACTCCACTTTCTATCTCAATCCCCCTAGGGTCATCGAGATCCCCCCCTTGTGATGACTTATCATCACTAAAGTGAGGGGAGTATCTATATAAGGTGATTGTGGGTAGCTACTCCCATAGTTGTCTCATTCTTGTGGATTGGGTTGGGATTTTTCCAATCTATAGTCTTTGTGATAACATTTTGGCACCATTGGAAGGGACGATTTTGAATCCTCTTTCATGCCCTAATGACACTTTGGCAAGATTTGATTCCAAAGCCTTTACCTCTAGCTTGCATGGCGACTCCACTTGAGGGAAGCTCCCTTTTATTTTCTTGATGAGATTTTCATAAACTTCATATGGCGACTCCACCTTCACAGAATTTGTCCTTCCAAAATACCCTTCTCCCTAGAAGATTCAATCCTTCCAAGTTTTATCGAAGAAATCCTCCTCTTAACTCCCCCATTATTAAAACTCTTTTTCATGGTAATCTCCCCTTTGCCCCAATGGATCATCCTTCAACAAAAGATCTCTATAATCCATTAAACTTGGTTGCCATCACTGGATATCTCAATACTATTCCTAAAGAAATCAACAAATGGTTTCCAAAGTTTTCATGAAACAATGTAGTCACAACCGAAGAACACCTCTATGTGATCGGTTGAGACATGGAAAATGAAGGAGTGGAACATGAAGATGTGGCAATGAAGCTACTAGATACATCTCTTACTAAAGATGCCTAGAGGTGGTTCAAAGGCTTTCCTGACAATCACCTAGCATCATATGAAGATTTTTCTAAGTTGTTCAAAAGAATATGGGCAACAAAGAAGGATAGAGAAATCTTGATGACTCAGATCAACCAGGTTAAGAAGAAGGAGAAAGAGACAGTGAGTGAATTTGAAACCAGATTCGATAAACTTTATAGCCAAATCCCAAAGGATTTGTTCCCATATGAAGCAGTTTTTCGTCTTCTCTATTCAAATTCCTTTGAAACGCAATTTCGTTTCATCTTGAGGGATAATAAACCCAAAACTTTCAAAAAAGACAAAGTATACAGTGTAAAAATCAAATAAAATGTTTTATACTCAAAGATTGAGCCATATTAGTATCCTCGTACTAATATAGAGGCAAAGAAAAAGACGACAACAAGCAGTGCGTTAGATACAATAATGCTCCTATATCATAATCTTGATCAAATGAATGCTCAATTCGTCCAAACTCAAGACCAAGTTATGAGCCAATTAACAAGTCTGGAAAGGAATTAATCTACTCAAAGACCTTCATTTGTCAGACAATAGAGGGATGCTATAGGTTGGAAGGAAAAACCTCAACAAGAGGCAAAGGATCTCGATACTTTGAACCTTGTTGGGATGGTCAATTTGGAGGAATCATCAGGGTGTTTTCCTTTTCAAGAACCCCATCCAAAGGATGAATGTCCCTGACGAGAGGAGGAATCCCCTGATGGTATGAACTTCATAGATACAATTAGTGCCCTCCAAGATGATGATGAGTATGTGGACATTACACAGGAACAAATTGATGAAGTTAGGAAGAGGGGAATTAGAGAGGGTCGACTTAGAGTTCTAAATCAGCTGACCGAAGATCAGAGGAAAAATTGAAGAAGAGGGAAATATTAACATATGCTAGGAGGAATAAGACTCCGGTCCCTCTGCCACAAACTTCAGTTCATTCATCGACAAAGAAGAAACATTCATTTTAGTTGAGAAAGGAATATACATGTCAAACAACAGTTAAAGTCGTTCACCTCTCCCACCTCCAGTTCATGATTTGTTTCCAAGACCAACATAGGCAGATAAAGAGATTTAGTTGAACATAGAATTTTAAGCCATGATTGGAAAGATGAATATGTTGGTTCATGTGGTGGAAATGTGCAAGATTCCTTCTCTCAGAAGAGAAGTGATGAAGCTGTTGAAGGTAGAAAATGAGGGAGAAGACCCTGAACACCATGTTCCATGGACGACAGAGGGATGCAAACCCTCCCTTTTATATCTCCTTGGGTGTGAATGACCTTCATTTGAACAATTGTATGATGGATTATGGGGCCTCGACAAATGTGATGTATTTGAAGGTTATGAAACAACTTGGCTTGAAAACAACCCACCCATATGTAAATGTTTGTGGCATTGATTCCAATAAGGTGAAGGTTTATGGTCTCATAGAAGACATGGAAGTCTACTTAGAAGATTTCCCTCACATTAGCCTCATCATGAACATAGTGGTGATTGATTTTCTAGATGCTTGGGGCATGCTCTTATCAAGAAGTTGGGTTTCCACTCTTGGTGGATTTCTCATCATGGACTTTACTCATGCACATATTCCTATGGGAGATGGTACTTTCAAGATTCTCTATAATTGAGAGGTGTCCAAGAAACATGTATTGGATCAAAATGATCCTAATTACAATAGCGGGGATGATTTTGACGAGGCTCTAGATACCATTGAGTATGACCCATGGGACCCACCTTTTATGAAGGAGGATTGCATAGATACACTAATTCCAAGGAAGAATGAATATAAAGAAAAAATTGTTAAATTCCAAGGAAAGAGCCAGGGTCCATTCATATACTAGAGAAAGAAGAAGATAAAAGAGATAAAGAACATGAGAAAATCATCAATAAAATGGTTGATATATGTTATCCCCCACTTTTAGGGATAACTAGGAGATCATGTCTTGAGGCCCACAGGTCATAGACATAGAGTACCGAGAGCCAGATCGACTTTGGCATGTCCCTGGAGGGCCCATATTTTCTCACTTTCAGCGCCTCTGCTCTATCAGCAACATCAACATCCATCACCATCGACTTGTTCTTGTATTAGAGATGGTTCTTGCTCAATGAGGTAATTAATCTGGTTATCATGGTATGTGTCACTCTGATCCTCAAAACCTTTGAATATGTGGATTTAATTCCTTTTGTTTCTAACAAATGATTGGATCTTATACTTGCCCACTTGACCATGTCTGGGGGGGAATGGCAGGATGCCCTAGTAAGCCTGTGTCCATAGGTTTTGGCTTGCCACTAGGGGGATTTCTGAAAATCCATCATCTGCTCCCATCATAACACCACTTTTCCATCTTTCTTCCTACTCATCTATCCCATTAAACTTGTTCGGGCATTGGTTTGACCTATCATTTAAGGATTGCACCTTATCTCTTGGGAAGAAGGGGCTAAAGGCCCATAAGGTAAAAGCAAGCTGGAAAAAGATAAAAGACTAAAAAAAAAACCTCAAAATGCTTCACCTAGGGATCCCCTAGAAAGCAATAAAAGGCTTCTCAAGAAGAAATCCAATAAAATAATAAAACAAGACCTAATCAAAGGATAGGGGGTCTCATCATGAGCCAGCCTATTAGGTCCATGGGTATCTAGCAGTATGACATTACCACCAAATGGTTATCATGCCAGGGTAGTGACTCTTGGCTGCATGGCCAAGATAGAAGGGGTCTCATCATGAGACAACCTTCTCATTTCTATGAAAGTACTCGTGGGTAATGCTGCCACCATTGGTCACCACGCCAGGGCAGTGTCCCTTGATTAGCTTCTTAAATAAAAAGCAATAAGAATAAAAAAATAAAAGGCATAAATTGGGCTTGGAAAAACTTGCATCCAGGACAGGTGCAACTCGCCTTCTACAGAGGCACCCACAGGTAAGACTTTGCATCCCCTTGCTCTCACTACACCCATTTTCCTGGACATCCCTTATCCACATCACCCACTTACATGGCTCAGACGAAGTCTCTTTCAAAAACTTTCCTCTTCCAGTGGACACTAGCCCAATAGGACGCCCTGTCACTTTCCCCAAACTTGTATTGCAATCTTGTATAATGTCTTTGAGATTTTGATTGGGGTAATAGGGGTTGTATGCACATGTTTAATAATATTGATGATGAGATGTGATTGACATTGCTATGATCCCTGTCACTTATGAGCCCATGGAGCGCGTAGCTGTTGATGTGCAGGATCATGTCCGATGGGTAGGTACCATGTTGGACCGGTACACATGGGGAGATGATCAGTTCAGACCTCCATGGGGTTGAGATCCTACCAAATGGATATTGAGACCCCAGCAGGGGGCAAAGACTAGACGGAGGGGTTTTGACAGGAGCAAAGGAGGACGTCTTGCGGAGGCACCCCGACAGATCTTGACCTAGGGGGATTGTTCCCTTTCAGTGGAACGTTGGCCTTGGAAGGCCTAGGACGTCACCCTTCATCACCTAGCAGCATGGACGCTTTGGGAGATAGCTGGGGCAGTTTTGGCACGTGTGGCAGGTTGGAGAAGCCCAAGGAGGGCTAACGTTTTGCTCCAGGATGCTGCATTTTCCCTAGAAGGGGCTAACATCACCCTAAAAGGGGCAGGATGTCTCTCTTTAGCTTGATTAGGTTTTAATTTTAAGCATTTAATGTAAAACAATATGATTTTTAGTATTTTGGCCTTGTCGACCTTTTTATGACCTACAAGTGAAATTAGGTCATGGTACTGTATAAATTGAGGGTTTTAACCTTCATTTTTTCATCATCTTTGACTCACTCATTAGTGAGGTCTAAAGTTTGTGCTACACTTGGTGTTCTTGGCTGAAATTGTGAGGCACACTTATTGAAGGAAGGCATTTTTGGATTTCTATTGACATTCTTAAAACTTCTTAATTGAATGGTTGTATTGTTATTTCTTGCATATATTGTTATGATTTGCTGAATAAACCCTAGGTGACAAGCACACATTGTAGGTACTTGTCTCATGTCCCCATCAAGATTTTGAGCCATTTATTGAAGAGAGATAGAGCCTTGCCTTAGCAACACACTTTTCTTCCTCTTCCAAGCTAGTCATTTTTCTTATTGAGCTAAGAAGGAGAAAACGCATCAAGGCCTAGTTCCCCTACACCTTATTGAGCCAATTTTCCCTGGGATTTGCTTGGTGAAGCCTTGCTATAACAACACGTCACCTGCAAAACCTCTTGTCTTAGTCTTATGCAATCATTTGAGCTAGCTGATTTTCCATTAAAGCTAAGGAAGGAGGAGAGAGCATTGAGTTCTAGTTCCCCTCCACCAAAGTGATGTTAAATTTTTCAGACCCCAACCCAGTTTCAGTCTCGTTGATTTTTCAGCCAATGTTAAATTCCCAAACCTAGTTTTACATCAGCATATAAAAACTTAGCAAAAAATAAACTTCAACACTTAAACATGAGGACTTTGAACATCATTTTAAGTGCATAAATAAAATATCAGTAGTATGCAAAACTCAGAAAATTTATGACACATAAATTTTCGGTCTAACTTTGACCCTGGAAAAACCCACAAGGGGAAAACCAGTGAGAGAGGGATTTTGATTATTTATGGGCTTATGAGAAAATCTTTTACAGCATATTCATCTTCAGAAATTTACACAAACTTATTTGGACTTTCCTGTAGCTTGCTCCTCGATTTCTGAACTAGAAATATGTACACTGTATGGTTGTCCCAGCAATAAATGTTGTACGAACTGTCCTCAAAATTTGTGTCCAAAATTCTACCAAGACTGTACGAAAAACCCAACAGTATAAATGCCTTGAAAAAAATGCCAGCACCTTGAAAAATGCACCCAGAATTTATGACAATACGGCCCCTGAATTCTGTGCAGGTTCGTACAGACTGTATGGATTTTCTTGCCCAGAAAATTGTGCCCAGTACCTTCCTCGATTTATGTGCTTGAAAAACATTGTACAGAAGCCTTGGAATGCATGCCAATACTTTCAGAATGTCTTGTTGTTGTCTCCCTCGAAAACTGTGCACATTAATGGTTGTACGACCTCTTCAAATCCATACTGTACGACCTGCTCTTCCTTACTGTCTGCCACCTAGAAATCCATGCCTATGATCTTCTTTGGGATGCGTGCTCTCCTTCTGCAAATGTTTTCTTTCTTCTCCAGCTCGACCTCTCTCTTGTTCTCTCAACAAGAATGCTTGAACAACCCACAATGGGTGTGCCCTCTTGCCCTAATCGACCTCATGAGGGAAGGTGAGGGGTTTTCTAATCTAACGGTTGAGATTAGATTAGATGAGTGGCTGAGATTTGGTGTCTCTTCACTCACCCTCACTTTAGTCATAAAGTTACCTTTTAATTTGCATCTCACAAATTAACCCCCACTTTAGTCATAAAGTTACCTCTTAATTTGCATCTCACAAATTAATTTTATTAAGACCTATTATTGTGGGCAATTTCTCCCCTTAGGTTCCTAGGGAAGAGAAACACCGCCTTGGTAATTTTTATTTAATTAAAAATTTAACACTCCTCATAATTAAGAGGAAAGTGTTACTCACCACCCAAGCTTGTCCCCGAAAAATACAAACTTTCCCATGTTCAATGCCTGGGTGAGTATGTCTACAACCTGCTCATCAGTAGATATGTACTATAGCTCCACAGCCCTCTCTCTCGAACATAATCACTGATGAAGCGGATAACGACCAATATGCTTAGATCGACATGAAAAATGATTCTCCGAGAGTTTAATGCAACTCTGATTATCATAGTAAATCACCAGAGGCCTAACCGCATTAATCAACAATTCCCACTAACATCTTTAAGCGGCCAAAGGGCCTCATTAACCGGCTCGACCAGCCGCTATATACTTCAAATTGCCGAACTTCACAGCTCACCGACTTTTGCTTCCGGATCAACCAAGACACAACCGCCGATCCTAACCGGGCAAAGACTGGGTGCTTTTCCTGCCACCGGCACATCCTTCCACCAGTTCAGATAGCCAACCGCATCTAACTCCATCTCTATAATAGTCCAACTATAATCACCAGATACCATGTTTTGTTTCCACCTGCACTTCCTAGGCTCCACCATGAACTCGACCGAGAGTGTTGACAACAAAACAAATATATGGCCCGGTATTGACCAAATACATCATGACCCGAATTGATGATACAAAGTGGAATCCATCAATCGCGGACTCGGCATGAAGCTTTTTCTAGTTGGTAATCATGGGAGTGGTCATGGGCATGCTATCTCCCATCCGGAATTGCTCGTAATGTCACAGACACATACTTCCGCCCCTGTGAAGATGTGTCCAGGCCCCCGCCAAACCTCCAATCCCAAAAGTAATGCATCACCGATATCAGCCATCTCGAACTCTCAAGCAAGGCTCTCCTTCCAGCTACAGATGAGTCTCTCTGCCTTCCTCTGTAATGAAAAGATCATCCAAATATAAGTGTAAGAATGAGAGGATCCTTCCAACCACAACCATAAAGAAGTATAGGTTGGGATCCACCCTACTCTTCTCAAAACCCAATCGGCTGCAAATAGGCATCTATCCTCAATGCTAAGCTCTGCGAGCTTGTTTCAGCCCATACAATGCCTTCGCCCACATGGTACTCCCATGCACCTCAAATCATGGACAATTTTATATATACACCTCCTCATCTATAAAGCCTTTCAGAAATGTGGTCTTCACATCTGTTTGGTGGATCTTCCAACCCATCTTCACTGCAATAGAGATCACTTCCCTAATCAAACTGTATCTAGAAACTGGTGTAAAGGTCTCATCATAGTCAATTCCCTCTTTCTGTGAGAACCCCTTAGCCACAAAGCGATCTTTTTTACTTCTCAATGCTACCATCCGTAGTATTCTTTAGCTTGTAGAGCCACCTGTGAAGTCACCACTGACTTTCCCTCGGGTCTAGGAACAACTTCACAGACATCATTCTTTCATGATGAATTGTGCCTCTTCCATCATGGTATCTCTCCATACTTGTCTACTTCAGTGGCCTCCCTCAAAAGTGGAAGGCTCAACTCCCGAATACTGCCACCATCGCAATGTAGCTGCAAAAACCTCTCGAGAGGTTTACTATCCCTCACTGCCTACTTGGGATTCCCACCGAACCCCGTGGCCTCCTCAGTGTCTCGGCCAGCTCTCCCAAAGTAGTGTCCAGTGGAGGGAATCTCCCTGCTCAACCCTATCTCTTGAAGACAAGGGATCTTGTAGTGAGCCCAAAAGTACCTAATCTTAAAACCGGGTGGGACCAAGAGTTGTAGAACTTGTCACTGTGCTGGTACTCGAACCTGTCATTGTGTAGTCTGCTATGGCTCACCTGAATCTGAGATGAAGACTGCCTCACCTCTCTCTCAGTCTCTAGACTTCCTAAAGGCTCGTTTCCTCCTCAAATCCGACATCCCTTCTCAAGACAGTTTTCCCTAAGGAAGGAAGGTATATACGTAAAGCCTTTGAAGTCTCACTGCATCTCCAATAAAGATCCTCTTCACATGGGATCCTTGTCCTCTCTCAGTGGACATATGAATAAATTTGATGCACCCAAAAATCTGGAGTGCTCTACACGCTTTTTCCCAAAAGAAAGCCTCCCTCGGGAGTCATGCTCCCACAACCCTAAGAGGACTCCTGCTCAGATACAGATCATAGCAGCATGCCTTAGCCCATAGTGGCATCCCTTTATCATGTAGCATGGCTCTCGCACCCAACAATGGCCTTGTTCTTCCTCTCGCAACCCTATCTCGGGCCAAGGGTTGTAAGGAGTTCCAAATAACTCCTCCCCGATGCCCTCTCCCCACAAAGTCCATGAACTCCTCGGCGGTATACTCACCCCATTGTCCGATCTTAGGACTCGAATTTTCTTCCTATCTCAAGCTCAAGAGCTTTGAACTCTTGGAAACAACTGAAGACCTCGTCCTTAGTCTTAATGAAGTAGATCCAAGTCTTCAAGGAGAAATCATCAATGAATATAAATAGTAAAAGAATCCACCCAAAGATGCAACTGACATAGGTCCACATACATTTGAATGTATAAGATAAAGTATCCCTGCCAAAGCCACTATCATTGCTCGGAAAAGAAGTCTGGGTGTACTTTCCCAAGGTACACCCCTTGCACAAACTTCATGGTGCTCAACCGAAATTTGGAACTCCCCATAACTATCTCCCTTATAACTCTCAAAGCCCCATGGTAAATGTGCTATATCCTCCTGCCATTCTCATAGGTCACTGGCCAAGTATCGGTAGAATGAATCAAATGCTCACCGCTGAAACAAAACCAGATAACCCTCATGTCTAGTACCAATCGCTTTGGCCGGTGATGCTAGACCCTCTGGGAAAAGAAGCACCTACCCATCATGGAACAAGATCTCATAGCCCTTCTCCTCAATAGAAACCCACACTAAGTTCTTCTTCAAGCTCAAAACATAAAGAACCTCTGCCAAATTCATGGGAGGCAAAGACCCCTCCGAAATGATACGGTACCACAACTAGCCACCTTGACCCTCCTCACATCTCCAAGCACTACATTTGCATCTCCACACTGTGTAATATTTGTCAAGTGCTCACGAACTACTTTCATATGGCACCATCGCTAATATACCAAGTATCCGAGTAGTGGTCCCTCAAGTAAAGACAATTACACCAAGGAAAATTCCCTTGGTCAAACCTGGTGGAAAACTCTCCACCTCTGCTGAAGTTGTTGTTTGTTTCTTCTTCTTGTTTAGACATTGTCCTGCATAGTGCCCAAACTATGGCATGCAAAGCACTTGACTTTGCTCATGTCTTTTCTTCCCTTCACCCTTGGGCTTCGTTCCTCCTAACTTTTTTTGAACTTCTTGCTAGTGCAAGAGCCAGGTTACTCTCCTCCTCATGACCGCAGATATGAATCCCGCTATACATAACCTCTCTGGCTCTCCTCGAACAAAGTCATCCCAAAGACGCTCCCAACCAGGAAGCTTATCCCTAGCAACAATTCTCTCCAAAATAGCCATTTTTTGGAGACTCCATTCAATGCTATTCTCATAAGATCACTGCCGCCTATGGCTTCCCACAGTTCCAAGCTCATCCCTCACCTAAGTCAATCTAGTAAGGTATCTGACCACATTTTCATCCCGGTCATTTTATACTCTTTAGTTTTTCCCTTAAACCATTTTTCGGTTCTCATTTGTACTCGGGTACAATTTAGTCAAAGAATCCTACATCTCATAGGCATTTGCCTTCTCCTTTAAGTGAGGAATCAAATGATCCTTGATGGCACAAGAATAAATCTCTTAGCCTTAATACACTTCTTAGTATAGGCTGCAAGAAGAGTAGCATCATTAGGTACCACAACATGATGAGTATTGGTATTCTCCACAATATCCCACAACTTGTTTTCTTGCAAAACAAGATCATCCCTTCAAACATCGAAATTTGTCAGCCATCAATTTCAATTCCTCACTCTCAAACCAAGAGCCATTGACCCTTTTTCTCAAGGAAATAACAAATTCAAGAATATGTCTTGTGAAGTGTCCGTTGTCCCAACTTTCTCGCTTGTTGAAATCTCTGCTTCTCTTCAACCTCACTTTGATACCATAAGCAATTTTTCGTAATTCCCAACCCGCCAATTTCTTCGATTTTTTCAGCCAATGTTAAATGCCCAAACCCGGTTTTACATCAGCAGATAAAAACTTAGCAGAAAATAAACTTAACCTAAAACATGTGGATTTTGAACATCGCTTTAAGTGCAGAAATAAAATATCACAGTATCATAACTCTATACATCAAACAAAAATGGAAAAAAAAAAAAAAAAAAAAAAAAAACCCACAAGGGGAAAACCAAGATAGGGCTTTTTATTATATATGGGCTTCTGAGAAAATCTTTTACGATATTCATCTTTAGAAATTTACACAAACTTATCTCGACTTCTTCCTCAGAAGCTTGCCCCCTCGACAACCGTGAACTGTGACATTGTACAATCCAAGGTCTCCAAAGAATAAATGTTGTACGACCGGCCCTCAAAATTTGTGCCTAAAATTCTGCCAAGACTGCATGTAAAACCCAACAAGAGGGGTCGCCTTTGAAAAACGTAAGCCACACCTTGAAAATGCACTCCATAATTTAGTGAAAGTATGGCTATTCCTTGAATTTAAGGTAGGTCCTGTATAGATCAGACGGATTTTTTTTGCCGAGAAAATCGTGCCCATCACCTTCCTCGATGACAAAAAGTTTGAAAAACAATGTACAATCCTTGGAATGTGTGCCAATACTCTCAGAATGTCTTGTTATTGTCTCCCTTGAAAACTGTGCACATTAATGGCAGTACAACCCTTCAAATCCATACTGTATGAATTGTTCTTTATTGTTGTCTGGTCAGCCTTTGAAATTGCTCCTCCTCGTTATTTGCTTTGGGATGCATGCTCTCCTTCTGTAAATGCTATCTTTCTTCTCCAGCTCGACTTCTCTTTGCTTCTCTTGTTCTCTCAAAAAGAATGCTTGAACAACCCATAATGGGTGCCTTCAAGGCTCCTAATTCCATCTCACATGAGGGAAGGTGAGGGTTTTCTAATCTAACGATTGAGATTGATTTCAGATGAGTGGATGAGATTTGGTGCGTCTCTCTCTTCACTCTCACCCCTCACCCTTTAGTCATAAAGTTACCTTTTAATTTGCATCTCACAAATTAATTGGACTAGGACCCACATTAGGTTAACTTTCTCCCCCTAGGGTTTCTTAGGAAGAGGTGAAACACTGCCTTGGTACCTCATTTAATGTACCCTCTAACAAGTGAGACTCTCTCCCTGAGCCCCTAGGGTTTCATCCTTGAGGCCTTGCCTTAGCAACACCTCAAGGTCTAACCCTCTTGTCCTTAGTCTTATCATTTTCACTTGATCCTTCACTTTTGTGTCCTCTACTTTTGACTCCATTAACCCTAAGGCACTAATCTAAAGACCTCCTTTGTCTTGAGTAACTTGATCACAACTTCAATCAAACACTTTGAACAAACCCTAACTATTCTAACCCTAGCCTAAGACTAACCCTACTAACTAATTGTTGTCGTCATCTTTTGCTATTAAACATCATTGTGCAGCTAACGTTTTACTTGTGAGCAATAGAATAGTTATTTATGGCATTGTCTACATGAAGTGTTCATTGTTACATTGAATGCCATGTTTCTTTAGCATTTATTGAAGAAGTTATATTATACATCGTTGTTATAATACAAACATTAACTTCTTCAATATTTATTGCTCAAATTTCTTACATATCTGATAGTCATTGAATATATGAAGTACTAACCAAGCGAGTAAGCTTTCATATATATATATATATATATATATATATCTTGTTGCTTTGTCTCGGGCAGGTACATCTCTATTTTGGTTATACTTCTCTTTATTGGCTGGTTAGCCGAACTATCTACTCGGTGGTGACTTGTGAGGGGGGAACTTATCTCTTAGCCTTAAATCCTTTGCCTTCTCAAAACCACAAGTCAACGAGGACGTCTCCCTTGGGCTTTACCTCCCTAAACAAAAAGAACCTTCCTATCGAGGTGACATTGGGTGGGATTGGTTCAGTTACGCCAGTTTGACTTCTATCCTTCTATCTTTTATCCTAACTACAAACTACACAATAACAATACAAAACCACCTTCATACCCTTACATTGAGAACATACCATACATTAATTATAGTGAAGGGAGCCTTGCACTCATGTGGGATAAGAGAAAGGGAAAGCCCAAACATGATAAGAAGAACAATGTTTTTTGGCTTGGACCTTACATCACCAAGAAGAAGTCCAAGAAAGAGAAGTATTGCTTGTCAACCATGGATGGGAGAAAGATTCCATTACCAATCGATGGGTCTCTTCTCTGACCCTATGTTCAAGGAACCTAACTTCTTCAGGACCTAGGGCATAGGGCCAGGTAAGTAGGTAGGTCATCTTGCTTTCTTACATTTTCATCTTGCTTGTTCATGATAGTTTAGTTGCATTTCATTTTTTATTTTCATCTTTCTCTACTTGCATTACTAATTTACATCTTTTGCTTTCATTATATTATATGAAAAAAGTACAAAATTTTCTTTTCTAGAATTAATTGTCAAATTTGAAGTTCTGGATTTTGATTATATGAATGAAGGGTGAGTGAGCCACCCTAGATTTTACAGTTTGTTGTTTCAACATGTGTAGGAAAAGCTCTAAGCAGGATATGATGAGGTTCTCATTCACTCTACGACGAGTACATGTCCCCAAGTAGGAGCCAAATTTTATCCCCCATTTATAGGGATAACTAAGGAGATGATGTCTCAAGTCCCTCAAGTTGCATACATGGAGTACCGAGAGATGGATTGACCGACAATGTCCACATACAAATATGGATACCCACTCCACCACCATACTTCTATGATTCATTGTTATGGCATTCACCACATAAACTAGTTTTTGGAAGACAATGGGTCTTGTTGCATGAGGTACAAGTCAGGTATTCTAGTAAGTGTCACTTTAATACTTGAGGCATTTGAATATGTTGCATTGAAACTTCTCTTGATTATAGAATGTCTGCTTGGAAATTATGATTTTGGCCTTGTTTTACCTTGGTGGGTGTCATGATTCCCTAGTAAGTTATTGCCCTTATGGAAAGGGTTGCAATTGGGGGTCTCCTCAAAGGATCATCATACCATCCCAACTCATCCTTACCATTTTACATCATTTCTTCCCATCCATGTCCAAATAATTTAGGTTTTCAAGCCACATTGACCCAAAAAGGGATGGTACGTCATTTCATGGGAAGAAAGGGATGAAGGCCTAGAGGCTTGTAGTTGGAAAAAATCCAATCATAAACCTTCTAGATGCTCGCCCAAGGATCTCGAGAACAATGAAATGTTTCTCACAAAAATATAAGGGACCCGTAAGATAAATGATTAATTAAAAAATTCCAACTGAGGTAGAGCGTGTGTGGGCAATGTTTTTCATGCTTAGGTAGAAGTCCCACACATTGTCTTTAACTTGGGGAAGCACAATGTGACCAAAGTTAAGGTAAGGTGGGAAATGATTTTCATGCTTAGGTAGAAGTCCCACCTTATCTTCAACTTGGAAACATTCTAATAAATTAATGGCAAAGAAGGGCTTGGAAAATCATGCATCGTGAACGAAGGGAAACACACCCTCTACAAAGGCACCCCTAAATGAGACAATATAACCCTAGAAGTATAACCCCTTACACCTCATATCCATTTACATTATTTATAGAGGATCACCCTTGGGACATACCCTACTTGAGGAATTGGTTCACCCAATGGGGTATTATGACACCCCTACCATATCTAAACTTGACCAATTGCATAGGGTCTTTGAGCACTTATTTAATTTCAAAGGGTGGATTTGATGCACATGTTTAGGTGGATCTTGTATTAATTGTTATTTCACTTGGCATGATATATTTGACTTGAGAACCCTCGAGGGTGAATTGACTTGTCTTTGTAGGACCTTGTTTGATGGACATTTGTGGAGGAACAAGCCTAGCTTGGGCCTTCATTGGGGAAGGAATTCCACAAGTTGGATACCATGACCCACACCTTGGGAGCAACTAGATGATGAAAGTTTTCTTTGGAGGCATGAGAAGTCATCTTGGATGATGAGACCTAGCCCCCCTTAACCCAAAGTTTGACCTTGGAAGGTCAAAACGTCACCTTTTAGGGCTTGATGTCACATTGGGGGCTAACGTTTGATGATGATGGTGATGACTTCATGAAGAGTTTGCACGTTTTGATGAGTATGAACTCTAACTCATGGAAGACATGGCTTCTGGAGGCCCAACGACGCCCTCCCATTGCTCAACGTTTCACTCCATGTGCCAAAACGTCACCGCTAGGGGGTGTGATGTCATCTTTAGGGTTTTTCTTTCTTATGTAAAATAAAATTTGAATTACAAAGGGGAAATTAGAGGAGGTAGACCTCCGTAATTGTGTTTTACCCTAATGATATTTGGACAAAATAATTTTAAATGCCTCCTATGAAAAGAGACTTAAGGCATTTCATTTTGACATAACTCTCTCACTTGAGAATTACATACTTGGCTGAAATTTGCACCCATTTTGGGAATTTGGTCTATCTCTCTCTTGTGAAAATCTTATGGATTCTTATCTTATCTATTGTGGATCTAAAGTGGTGAGATTCCTTCTTGGAGGCCTGTCTTTTGCATGTTGATGGAATATTCTTGGTAGATAAGGGTTTTGCATGTTTTCTATTGGAATTGGTAAGAAATTTCTGAATATTGTTGGTAATATCTTCTTGTTTCATAGTTATTCTTGTTCTAACCCTTGGAGGAGTAAAATGGCTTACACCCTCCACCAACTCTATCATAATTGTTCTTGGATAAGTTACTTTTCAAGGTTGCTAGGAGGAGTAAAAGGGCTTACACCCTCCTAGATTTACCTTGTTGGGTTTTCTTGTTCTAAGGACTAAAAGGGCTTACACCCTTAGAGAAGTAGTAAGCATATATCTTACATCCAAGGCTCCAGAACCCGATAGATTAGGCACTCATCTACTTGCATTGGAAAAATAAAATCATTTCATTGGAATACGTGATTTTTGGAGCTATTGCATTTGTTTAAATTGATATCTTTTCTTAGTGCTACAAGCTTGCTTGAGCCACTAATGCATCTAGCTTAGCCTTGTTATTATATTGATGCAATTAATTTAATGCTACAACCATTAGGGTTGTAGAAAATCACTCTTAAACTCTCTCTTTGCTCACCAATCTACCATTGAAATTTGCTTGCAAGCTGCCATACTAATTCTACTTGAAATTGGCTATATTTTGGGTGGATTGTTTGCTAATTTTAGTAGATAGATATAGATTCTGTAGCAATTGTTTGCTACAGCCATAGGGTTGAATTTATACTTTACTGATAACTTCATTTAGAAGCCCTATCTTACCATCAAAGTTTGTGCTTAAGTATTGGAATATTGTCTACTTGTTCAGTGCTTGATCATCCAATAAATATTTGATGCTTTTGATGGTTGATTATGTAGTTAACAATTATTTCCATTGTCGATACATACATTTGTTAACTTCTGCAATATAGGACAACAAGCTTCACTTTCTTGTCCCTTTGATTATTTGTCTTGTATTTCGATAAATTGTCTTGTCTCGGGTAGGTTCAACAGTCTCTTGCAGGTACATGACACTTTGGAAACCTACCCTCATCAACAAGACTATTTTCCAAGCTTCTTTCCACTTCCAAACTTGATATATAGGGGCTTCTCTTACTATTACTCTGGTTTCTGTCTCAATCCCCCTAGGGTCACTGGGATCCCCCCCTTTGTGATGACTTATCATCACTAAATCGAGGGGAGTATATTGTTGATATTATGGTAGCTGCCGGAGGTATTAAACTCTACATGTAACCCTGACAAGACTAGAATATTTCGGGAAGCAAGAGAAACCCTAAAACATTGGATAATAACCCTAGGAGACAAGTCGGCTCAAGAGAATATTCATTGTTGAGTTATTAACCTTCAAAAGTAGAAGTCAACCCTGTTAGGTCACTTGGATGACTATAGATAAGAGGGCGCTAGAGCTCATTTTTCACTCTCACAATTGCATAAGACCAATGGTGCACAAGTTTGGAGAGGAGCTGCAGCTGCAGTTGCAGGTACTGCAACTGGCATTTCAGTTTTGGCTTGGACTTTCTCTTTGGATATGGTTTGGAATTTCTTCCTGGTACACTAGCTTTGGAGAGAGGTACTCTACCTTGGTTGGCTATTGGTTATAGGGTTTTCCTTCGAAATTATTCTCTCTGTCAAGGTTAAGGTGCTTAGTGGTGGCCTTTGTGCCTATGGTTGGGTAAAAATATTGCTATATTGTCTATGGTGAAACGAGAACACCTATTTTTCTAACAGGTTATGGGCCTACACTATCTTCGGACAATCTACTCGTTGGAATATAGATTGGGAGGATTTGCTCAGTTACATTTGCAGTTGCATTCAAAGTTTTGTTGCAGCAACGAAACCCTAACCCTCTTGTTAAGGCACCTTAAGTGAAGAGATTGACCTAATTCCTAGATAGCCTAGTGTGCCCTAGCCCAACGCACCTCATGGTACTCTCAACAAGCCAAGACGTCAAGTTTGAGTTTTTGGTCAAAGTCAAAGTAAAAGGTTGACTAAGTCAAAGAATCCATGACTTAAGTAAGATGTGTTTAGTTTGACTCTAGAAGAATTCCTCTTCGAAAAGAAGCACTACAACAAATCCCTGTGATTAGCTCCCTTTTTTGCTTCCACTAGTTGTTTCAATGTATTTTTCTCTACTTTTTGGCTAAAGTCGGCGATATTTATCGGGAGGGCGCTATTTGAGCCGAGCAACACAGGTAGGTGTTAATATAGGTGTTATTAGCTCCTAGTTTAGCACCCTATTTAACGCCCCAGTTAGCGCCTAAGTTATCTCCCTATTTAGCGGTCCAATTAGCGCCTAGTTTAGCTTCCAATTTAGCTTCCAGTTTATCTCTCGGTTTAGCTTCCTTTTTAGCTTCTAGTTTGGCTTCCAATTTAACTCCTAATGTGCACAAATAGTAATTTTGTTGATTTTTTGGGGGTTAAGTGGATAGGGGCTTTGGGGATTAGGTGATTTAGGGATTTTGGGTCTAGGTATTAAGGGTTAAGGGATTAGGGGTTATCGTTTAATGGATTAAGGGTTAGGGGTTACAGTTTAAGGGATCAAGGGTTAATGGATAATGGATTTGGGGCTTAGGGGTTAGGTAGTTTAATGGTTAATTGATTAGGGATTATATATGGTCAAGGGATTAATGACATCCATCGACCCTACACATAATCATTGATATCATCCATGTCTCATTGTCATAATCTTTCATTGCTATATGTAGAATATTTGTCGGAACCGATCACTTGAAATGCCATGGAACTTCCAATACACCCATCACAAATATTGTCTTCCACTGACCCCTCACAGTGAGAAATGAATGGGGCCAAAGATGAAATTTGTTCAGTTTGTGTCGTATGCATCGAAATTTGACATGGTTAGACTAGACATATACGTTGACGGTATGGGAGGGTTTCAAGACTCAAGGATGTCTGATGTTTCCACATAATATTTGAGATCGTCCATGTTTGCATCAACATTCATAATGACTGTCTCATTGTCATCATTCGTCATTTCCATCATTAGTCATTTCCATCTATAGAATCTTTGTTGGAACTCTCTTGAATTGTCATGGAACTTCCAATTCACCCACCAAAATTGTCATGCACCGACCCTGCATAGTGATCAGTGAATGGGGCTAACGTTGAAATTTCTTCAATATGTGCATGTATGTGTCGAAATTTGACATGGTTGTTAGACTAGACACATGCCTTGATGGTATGGGAGAGTTTCAAGACTCAAGGATGTAATTTTTCCCCACATAATCTTTGAGATCATCCACATTTGCATCAACGTTCATCATGCACGTCTCATTGTCTTCATTCATAATTCCCTTCTATAGAATTGTTGTCGGAACTATCTTGAAATTTGACATGGAACTTCCAACACACTCATCACAAATTTCTTCCACCAAACCTGCGCAATGAGCAGTGAATGGGACCAATGTTGAAATTTTTTCAATCTATGCCTGTATGTGTTGAAATTTGACATGGTTAGTCTAGATAGTTTCCTTGATGGTATGGGAGGGTTTCAATACTTAAGGATGTTTGATGTCCTCACATAATATTTGAGATCATTCATGTTTGCATCAACATTCAATATAATGGATGTCTCATTGTCATCATTCGTTATTTCCATCTATATAATCTTTGTCGGAACTCCCTTGAAATGGCATGGCACTTCCAATACACCCATCACCAATGTCATCTTGCATCGACCTCACATAGTGAGTAGTGAATGGGGCCAACTTTGAAATTTCTTCAAATTGTGCATGTATGCGTCAAAATTTGACATGGTTAGACTAGACACATGCCTTGATGGTATGGAAGGGTTTCAAGATTTAAGGATGTCTGATGTCCCCACATAATCTTTGAGATCATCCATGTTTGAATCAATGTTCATAATGGATGTCTCATTGTCATCATTTGTCATTTCCATCTATATAATATTTGTTGGAACTCTCTTGAAATGACATGGAACTACTAATTCACCCACCACAAATGTCATGCACCGACCCTGCATAGTGAGCAGTGAATGGGGCCAATGTTGAAATTTCTTCAATATGTTCCTGTATGCGTTAAAATTTGACATGGTTAGACTAGAAACATGCCTTGACTGTATGGGAGGGTTTCAAAACTCGAGGATGTATATTGATGTCCCCACATAATCTTTGACAATATGGAAGGGTTTTGAGACTTAAGGATGTTTGATGTCCCCGCATAATATTTGAGATCGTCCATGTTTGCATCAATGTTTAATATAATGGATGTCTCATTATCATCATTCGTCATTTCCATCTATAGAATATTTTTGGGAACTCTCTTGAAATGTCATGGCACTTCCAATACACCCATCACAAATGTCATCTTGCATCAACCTCACATAGTGAGCAGTGAATGGGGCCAACATTGAAATTTCTTCAAACTGTGCATGTATGCATTGAAATTTGACATGGTTAGACTAGACACATGCCTTAATGATATGGGAGGGTTTCAAGACTCAAGGATGTTTAATGTCCCCACATAATCTTTGAGATTCTCCATGTTTGCATCAACTTTCATAATGGACGTCTCATTGTCATAATTCATTGTTTCCATCTGTATAATCTTTGTTGGAACTCTCTTGAAATGTCATGTAACTTCCAATTCATGCACCACAAATGTAATGCACAGACCCCACATAGTGAGAAGTGAATGGGGCCAACCTTGAAATTTCTTCAATATGTGCTTGTATGCATCGAAATTTGACATGGTTAGACTAGACACATGCCTTGACAATATGGGAGGGTTTCAAGACTCAAGGATGTATATTAATGTCCCCACATAATCATTGAGATCATCCACACTTGCATCAATGTTCATCATGCATGTCTTATTGTCACCATTCGTCATTCCCTTCTATAGAATCATTGTCAGAACTATCTTGAAATTTGACATGGAACTTCCAATGCACCCATCAAAAATGTCATGCACCGACCCCTCACAGTGAGTAGTGAATGGGTCCAGCGTTGAAATTTAATCATTTTGTGTCTGTATGCATCGAAATTTGACATGATTAGACTAGACACATGCATTGACGGTATGGGAGGGTTTCAATACTCAAGGATGTCGGATGTCCCCACACAATCTTTGAGATCGTCCATGTTTGCATAAACATTCATAATGAATGTCTCATTGTCATCATTCATCATTGCCATCTATAGAATCTTTGTTAGAACTCTCTTGAAATGTCATGGCACTTTCAATACACCCATCACAAATGTCATATTGGGTTTTGAGACTCAAGGATGTATATTGATGTCCCCACATAATCTTTGAGATCATCCACACTTGCATCAATGTTCATCATGCACGTCTCATTGTCATCATTTGTCATTCCCTACACCCATCAAAAATGTCATGCACTAACCCCACATAGTGAGTAGTGAATGGGGCCAATGTTGAAATTTCTTCAATATATGCATGTATGCGTTGGAATTTGACATGGTTAGATTAGACACATGCCTTGATAGTATGGGAGGGTTTCAAGACTTAAGGATGTTTGATGTCCCCGCATAATATTTGAGATCGTCCATGTTTGCATCAAAATTAAATATAATGGATCTATCATTGTCATCATTCAACATGGACATCTATAGATTATTTGTCGAAAATCTCTTGAAATGTCATGGAACTTCCAATTCACCCACCACAAATGTCATGCACCAACCCTGCATAGTGAGCAATGAATGGGGCCAAATTTGAAATTTCTTCAATATGTACTTGTATGCGTCAAAATTTGACATGGTTAGACTAGACACATTCCTTGAAGGTATGGGAGGGTTTCAAGACTCAAGGATGTATATTGATGTCCCCACATAATCTTTGAGATCATCCACATTTGCATCAACTTTCATCATCGACGTCTCATTGTCATCATTCGTCATTCCCTTCTATAGAATCGTTGTTGGAACTATCTTGAAATTTGACATGGAACTTACAATACACCCATCACAAATTTCATGCATAGACCCCACATAGTGAGCAGTGAATGGGGAAAACATTGAAATTTATTCAATCTATGCCTGTATGCGTCAAAATTTGACATGGTTAGATTAGAACACATGCCTTGATGGTATGGGAGGGTTTCGAGACTTAAGGATGTATATTGATGTCCCCACACAATCTTTGAGATCATCCACATTTGCATCAATGTTCATCATGCACGTCTCATCTGGGAGTGAGGGGTTCTCTAGCTGAAATGCTATCCTAGTAATCAATCAGAGTTGACCGTTCCTAAATCCGAGTCTCAGTTTTTGTTCTATTCCTAGTTGCAAGTCGCATACCAAACCATTTCACAGACTCTTCGCCAATTCCTCCTCAAGGCATAAAAGCCTAACGAAGCAACATTTTTGAGTTCTGTGAGATGCTGCAAGCTTGTTTAGGCATGGAATAGGTGACCACATTATCCATCTGCTACCGAGGCATGGTTTCATAAATTGGACCCCTAAATCCAAATGTTGCATTGCTTCAAACTAAGCAAAACATTAGTTCTCAAAATCAATGGAAAAAACAACTTCTGAGGGATTGGACCCATGAGTGAGGGGTGATATAGCTAAAATACTATTCCAGGAATTCAATGGAGATGAATTTTCCCCAATCCAAGTCTCTGTTTTCGTTATATTCCCAGTTTCAAGTCGCATCCCAAACCATTTTGGGGACTCTTGGCCAATTCCTCCTTAGGGCATAAAAACCTAATAGAGTAGCATTTTTGAGTTTCATGAGATGCTGCAAGATTTTTTAGGCATGGAATATGTGACCACATTGTCCATCTACTCCTGAAGCATGGTTTCATAAATTGGACCCCTAAATCCAAATGTTGCATTGCTTCAAACTGAACAAAACCCTAGTTCTCAAAATCGATGAAAAAAACAACTTCTGAGGGATTGGACCCAGGAGTGAGGGATGCTCTAGATGAAATCCTATGCCAGGAATCCAACGGAGATGTCGATTCCTCAATCTAAGTCTTGGTTTTTTCTATATTCCCAATTGCAAGTTGCATCCTAAACCATTTCGGGGACTCTTGGCCAATTCCTCCTCAGGGTATAAAAACCCAACAGAGCAACATTTTTGAGTTCCATGAGATGCTGCAAGCTTGTTTGGGCATGGAATATGTGACCACATTTTTCATCTGCTCCCGAGGCACAGTTTCATAAATTGGACCCCTAAATCCAAATGTTGCATTGCTTTAAACTGAACAAAACCCTAGTTCTCAAAATCGATAAAAAAACAACTTCTGAGGGATTGGACCCGAGAGTGAGAGGTGCTCTAGCCAAAATCCTATGCTAGGAATCCAACGGAGATGACAGTTCCTCAATCCAAGTATCAGTTTTTGTTATATGCCCAGTTGCAAGTGGCATCCCAAACCATTTCGGGGACTCTTGGCCAATTCCTCCCGTGGGCATAAAAACCTAGCGGAGCAGCATTTTTGAATTTCGTGAGATGTTGCAAGATTGTTTAGGCATGGACTAGATGACCACGTTATCCATCCACTCCTGAGGCACGGTTTCATAAATTGGACCCCTTAATCCAAATGTTGCATTGCTTCAAACTGAGCAAAACACTAATTCTTTAAATCAATGAGTAAAACAACTTCTGAGGCATGACACCTGGGAGTGAGGGGTGTTATAGCAGAAATCCTATCCTAATAATCCATCGGAGTCGACGGTTCCTCAATCTGAGTCTCGATTTTTGTTTTATGCCTAGTTGCAAGTCACATCCCAAACCATTTCGGGGACTCTTGGCAAATTCCTCCTTAGGGCATAAAAGCCTAATAGAGAAGCATTTTGAGTTCCGTGAGATGTTTCAAGCTTGTTTAGGTATAGACTAGGTGACCTCATTGTCCATCCATTCCCAATGCATGGTTTTATAAATTAGACCCCTTCATCCAAATGTTGCATTGTTTCAAACTGAGCAAAACACTAATTCTTGAAATCAATGAGTAAAGCAACTTCCGAGGTATGGCACCCAAGAGTGAGGGGTTCTCTACCTAAAATCCTATCCCAGTAATCCATCGAAGTCAATGGTTCCTCAATCTGAGTCTCATTTTTCTATTTATTCCCAGTTGCAAGTGGCATCCTAAACCATTTCGGGGACTCTTGGCCAATTCCTCCTCGGGGCATAAAAACCTAACAGAGCAACATTTTTGAGTTCCATGACATGTTACAAGCTTGTTTAGGCATGGCCTAGGTGACCACATTTTTCATCCGCTCTTGATGCATGGTTTCATAAATTAGATCCCTAAATCCAAATGTTGCATTGCTTCAAACTGAGCAAAACACTAGTTATCCAAATCGATGAAAAAAACAACTTTTGAGACATGGAACCTAGTAGTGAGGGGTGCTCTAGTTGAAATCCTACACTAGGAATCCAACGGAGATGACTATTCCTCAATACGAGTCTCGGTTTTTGTTATATTCCTAGTTGCAAGTCACATCCCAAACCATTTCGGGGACTCTTGGCCAATTCCTCCTCATGGCATAAAAACCTAACGGAGCATCATTTTTGAGTTTTGTGAGATGTTGCAAGATTGTTTAGGAATGGAATAGGTGAGCACATTATCAATCCTCTCACGAAGGATGATTTCATAAATTGGACCCCTTAATACAAATGTTGCATTACTTCAAACTAAGGCAAACACTAATTCTCGAAATCAATGAGTAAAACAACTTCCGAGGCATGCCACCCGAGAGTGAGGAGTGCTCTAGCTGAAATCCTATCCTAGTAATCCATTAAAGTCGATTGTTCCTCAAATTGAGTCTCGGTTTTATTTTTATGCCCAGTTGCAGTTGGCATCCCAAACCATTTCAGGGACTCTTGGCTAATTCCTCCTCAGGGCATAAAAACCTAATGGATCAACCTTTTTTAGTTCTGTGAGATGCTACAAGCTTGTTTAGGCATGGAATAGGAGACCACATTTTCCATCCGCTCCCAAGACATGGTTTCATAAATTAGACCCCTAAATCCAAATGTTGCATTGCTTCTTACTAAGCAAAACCCTAGTTCTCCAAATCGATGAAAAAAACAAATTCCGAGGCATGGGACCTAGGACTGAGAAGTGCTCTAGCTGAAATCCTATCCCAAGAATCCAATGGAGATGATGATTCCTCCATCCTAGTCTCGATTTTCGTTATATATCGAGTTGCAAGTCACATCACAAACCATTTCGGGGACTCTTGGCCAATTCCTCCTTAGGGCATAAAAACTTAACATAGCAACATTTTTTAGTTCTGTGAGATGCAACAAGCTTGTTTAGGCATGGACTAGGTGACCACATTATCGATCTGCTCACGAGGGACGGTTTCATAAATTGGACCCCTTAATCCAAATGTTGCATTGCTTCAAATTGAGCAAAACACCAATTCTCGAAATCAATGAGTAAAGCAACTTCTGAGGCATGGCACCCGAGAGTGAGGGGTGCTCTAGCTGAAATTATATCCCAGTAATCCATCGAAGTCGACGGTTCCTCCATCCAAGTCTTAGTTTTCGTTTTATGTCTAGTTGCAAGTCGCATCCCAAACCATTTCAGGGAATATTGGCCAATTCCTTCTTAGGGCATGAAAACCTAACGAAACAACATTTTTTAGTTTCGTGAGATGCTGCAAGCTTATTTAGGCATGGACTAGGTGACCACATTTTCCATCTTCTCCCGAGGCACGGTTTCATAAATTGGACACATAAATCCAAATGTTGCATTGCTTGAAACAGATCAAAACACTAGTTCTCGAAATTAATGCAAAAAATAACTTCCAAGGGATTGGACCTGTAATGTCCCCACTTTGGGACATCATCACAGTGCATAGGTTTATGATGACCAGAGTAGCCAGATGGATGTTATAGCGAGTAGAGGGGTTATTGAGAGACATTATGGAGTCCAACTTGCATTACTCATTATATTTCATCATTATGATCCATTCTGCACAGGTTGGCTTTGGTTCCATTGCATTTCGACGATTTCCATGATTTTGACTATTTTGGGCTATAAGTTTAATTAAATTCACCGAAGAGGTCATTTTGGGCACAATACTTGGAGGAACCTCTAGGTGTAATAGCTCATTGGAATCGAGAGGAGCAACACTACAGGATGAGATAATGAGAAGTGAATTTCAGTGGCCAGGGAAGCCACAAGGAGAGATAAGGTGTTTTTCAGAGATAAAAAGATTAATTAATTAATTATAGTGATTTAATTAATTAATATTAGTAAAATGAAAGTCACTTTGGAGGGACAAGGTGAGCCAAAAATTATAAAGGAAATGCAAGGGCCTCTACTCATTCATTCATGTATGATCATATTTTGATATCAAGCTTCTAGATAGTGAGCCCAACATTGGGGGTTTTGAGGGTTTTAACTTAACAAACCCTGGAGGACGATTCAGTGGTAAAAGATTCTACCTAGCTTATCCCAAGCTTGTTATTGGAGATGCAATACGCTCCCACACCATTCTAGTTCCATATTTACTTAGTTGCAGGAGGATTATACATCAGTTGCAGGGGAAAAGAGAGTGAGGGCGCATCAGTTGGGGTTTCCAGCAAGAGGGGCACACCATCCATTGAGGGAGGATTTGTCCTAGTTGAGGAGAAGTGATTTTGGGAATTCTAGGTATTTGGTTTCCTTTGCAGGTGTCCTAGCACCATTCTTGGTTATTTTCGGAGGTATTCTAGTGGAGGTTTGATTTGTGGTTGGATTGGGACGATTTCCCAAGAGGAGGGCATACCATTTCTTGGAGGGTGGCTAGATCTAAGGATCTAGTGGGTACTTGGCCTAGTTGAGCACTTGGGTTTTCATTGTCGTGCCCCGATCTATCATTTTAGTGGATTGGTGGAGCTATTGGAGGTCTCTAGCAAAGAGGTCGAATTATCTAGGGTTTCAGGTATCCGGGGGGGCGCACCATTCATTGTAGGAGTTTCAGATCCACAGGGTTGAGAGTGGCTTTGGAGATTTGAGCACTTGGGTTGTCCTTGCAGTTTCCCAATCTATCATTTGGCATATTTATTGGGGTGATTGGACATATTTAACAACAGGGACAAATTGTTGAGGGGATTCAACATTCCAACAGGACGTGGCATCTTCCAGTGGGGGTTTGGCACTTCATACGGCCCAGATCTACCTTGGCATTGGTATTCATCTCTTATCGACCCTTTGGAGGCTTATTTTGTAATATTAGGAGATTTTTGTAGCCACTCATATATCTACCTTAGAGACATCTATTGAGCATTCTAGATCGACATCTTCATTGTAGCAGGTTCCTCTATTTCATGAATAAAATCAAATTTGAGATGTTTTGGCTTGTCTATCATATTACATATGGTTGAGGTATGTTCCATGATTATATATTCTTGTTTATAGCTACATAAACACATACAAACACATATAAACACATTGGTAAAAAAAAATACCACAACCAGAAAAGCTTTAAAAAGACAACCAAAACCGTGGTGTTCCTGGCATAATGGCTTGGGAACATTACAGGACCCATGAGTTAAGGGTGATCTAGCTGAAATCCTATGCTAGGAATCCAACAAAGATGATGATTCCTCAATTCCAGTCTCGGTTTTTGTTATATGAACAATTGCAAGTTACATCCCAAACCATTTCGAGGACTCTAGGTCAATTCCTCCTCAGGGCATAAAAACCTAACAGAGTAGCATTTTTGAGTTTCGTGAGATGCTGCAATATTTTTTAGGCATGGACTATGTGACCACATAATCCATCTTCTCCCGAGGCACAGTTTCATAAATTGGACCCTTAAATCCAAATGTTGCATTTCTTCAAAGTGAACAAAACCCTAGTTCTCAAAATTGATAAAAAAACAACTTTTGAGGGATTGGACCCAGGAGTGAGGGGTGCTCTAGATAAAATCCTATGTCAGGAATCCAACGGAGATGACGGTTCCTCAATCTGAGTCTCAATTTTAATTATAATACTAGTTGCAAGTCACATCCCAAACCTAACAGAGCAACATTTTTGAGTTTCATGAGATGTTGCAACCTTGTTTAGGGATGGAATATGTGACCACATTGTCCATATTCTCTCGAGGCATGGTTTCATAAATTGGACCCCTAAATCGAAATGTTGCATTGCTTCAAACTAAGAAAAACCCTAGTTCTCAAAATCGATGAAAATAACAACTTCTGAGGGATTGGACTCGGGAGTGAGGGGTGCTCTAGATGAAATCCTATGCCACGAATCCAACAGAGACGATGCTTCCTCAATCCGAGTCTCAGTTTTTGTTATATTCCTAGTTGCAAGTCGCATCCCAAACAATTTTGGGGACTCTTGGCTAATTCCTCCCTAGGGCATAAAAACCTAACGAAGCAACATTTTTGAGTTATGTGAGATATTGCAAGCTTGTTTAGGCATGGAATAGGTGACCACATTATCCATCTGCTCCCAAGGAATGATTTCATAAATTGGACCCCTTAATCCAAATGTCGCATTGCTTCAAATTGAGCAAAACACTAGTTCTCGAAATCAATGAGTAAAACAACTTCTGAGGCATGGAACCCAGGAGTGAGGGGTGCTCTAGCTGAAATCCTATCCCAATAATCCATTTGAGTAGATGGTTCCTCAATCAAAGTCTCGATTTTTGTTTTATTCTCAGTTGCAAGTGGCATCCCAAACCATTTCGGGGACTCTTGGCAAATTCCTCCTCAGTGCATAAAATCCTAATGGAGCAACATTTTTGAGTTCCATGAGATGCTACAAGCTTGTTTAGGTATGGACTAGGTGACCACATTTTCTATCCTCTCCCGATGCACGATTTAACAAATTGGACCGCTTAATCCAAATGTTGCATTGCTTCAAACTGATTAAAAAAATAATTCTCAAAATCAATGAGTAAAGCAACTTCTGAAGCATGGAACCCGAGAGTGAGGGGTGCTCTACCTGAAATCCTATCCCAGTAATCCATCGAAGTCGATGGTTCCTCCATCCGGCTCTGAGTTTTCTTTTTATGCCCAGTTGTAAGTGGCATCCCAAACCATTTCGGGGAATCTTGGCCAATTCCTCCTCAGGGCATAGAAACCTAAGGAAGTAGCCTTTTTTAGTTCTATGACATGTTGTAAGCTTGTTTAGGCATTAACTAGGTGAACACATTTTGCATCTGCTCCTGAAACATCGTTTCATAAATTAGACCCCTAAATCCAAATGTTGCATTACTTCAATATGAGCAAAATACTAGTTATCCAAATAGATGAAAAAAGAAACTTCTGAGGCATGTTACCCGTGAGTGAGGGGTGCTCTAGCTGAAATACTATGCCAGGAATTTAACAGAGATGACAGTTCCTCAATATACGTCTCGGTTTTTGTTATATGCCCAGTTGCAATTCGCATCCCAAACCATTTTGGGGACTCTTGGAAAATTCCTCCTCATGGCATAAAAACCTAACGAAGCAACATTTTTGAGTTATGTGAGATGATGCAAGATTGTTTAAGCATTGAATAGGTGAGTACATTATCTATCTGCTCACGAGGGACGATTTCATAAATTGGACCCCTTAATCCAAATGTGGTATTGCTTCAAACTGAGCTAAACACTAATTCTCAGAATCAATGAGTAAAACAACTTCCGAGGCATGGCACCTGGAAGTGAGGAGTGATCTAGCTGAAATCCTATCCTAGTAATCCATCGAAGTCGACGGTTCCTCAATCCGAGTCTCGGTTTTATTTTTATGCCCAGTTGCAAGTGGCATCCCAAACCTTTTCGGGGACTCTTGGCCAATTCTTCCTCATGGCATAAAAACCTAACGGAGCAGCCTTTTTGAGTTTTGTGAGATGTTGCAAGCTTCTTTAGGCAAGGACTAGATGACCACATTTTCCATATGCTCCTGAAACATGGTTTCATAAATTAGACGCCTAAATTCAAATGTTGCATTGCTTCTTACTAAGCAAAACCCTAGTTCTCCAAATCGATGAAAAAAACAAATTCTGAGGCATGGGACCTGAGAGTGAGGGGTTCTCTAGCTAAAATCCTATCCCGGGAATCTAATGAAGATGACGGTTCCTCCATATGAGTCTCGATTTTCTTTATATGTCGAGTTGCAAGTCACATCCCAAACTATTTCGGGGACTCTTGGCCAATTCCTCCTTAGGACATAAAAACCTAACAGAGCATCATTTTTTAGATTTGTAAGATGATGCAAGCTTGTTTAGAGATGGAATAGGTGATGTCGTTATCGATTCTCTCATGAGGGGCGATTTCATAAATTGGACCCCTTAATCCAAATGCAACATTGCTTCAAACTGAGCAAAACACCAATTCTCGAAATCAATGAGTAAAACAACTTCTGAGGCATGGCATCCGAGAGTGAGGGGTGAGCTAGCTGAAATCCTATGATCTATCCTAGTAATCCATCAGAGTTGATGGTTCTTCCATTCGAGTCTCAGTTTTATTTTTATGCTTAATTGCAAGTCTCATCCAAAACCATTTCAGGGACTCTTGGCCAATTCCCCCTCGGGGAATTAAAACCTAACGAAGCAACATTTTTGAGTTTCGTGAGATGTTGCAAGCTTATTTAGGCATGGAATAGGTGATCACATTGTCCATTTTCTCCCAAGGCATGGTTTCATAAATTGGACCCCTAAATCCAAATGTTGAATTGCTTCAAACTGAGCAAAACACTAGTTCTCGAAATTGATGAAAAAAACAACTTCCAAGGGATTGGACCCGTGAGTGAGGGGTGATCTAGCTGAAATCATATGTCGGGAATCCAACGGAGATGACGATTCCTCAATCTGAGTCTCGATTTTTGTTATAGTCCCAGTTGCAAGTTGCATCCCAAACCATTTCGGGGACTCTTGGCCAATTCCTCCTCATGGCATAAAATCCTAACAGAGTAACATTTTTGAGTTTTGTGAGATGTTGCAAGATTTTTTAGGCATGGAATAGGTGACCGCATTTTCCATCCACTCTCGAGGCATAGTTTCATAAATTGGACCCCTAAATCCAAATGTTGCGTTTCTTCAAACTGAGCAAAACCCTAGTTCTCAAAATCGATGAAGAAAACAACTTCTAAGGGATTGGACCCAGGAGTGAGGGATGCTCTAGCTGAAATCCTATTCTAAGAATCCAACAGAGATGATGGTTCCTCAATATGATTCTTGGTTTTTCTTACATGCCTAGTTGCAAGTCGCATCCCAAACCATTTCGGGGACTCTTGGCCAATTCCTCCTCACGACATAAAAACCTAACGAGGCAGCATTTTTTAGTTCTATGAGATGTTGCAAGCTTGTTTAGGCATGGAATATGTGACCAAATTGTCCATTCACTCCCGAGACACGGTTTCATAAATTGGTCCCCTAAATCCAAATGTTGCATTGCTTCAAATTGAGCAAAACCCTAGTTCTCAAAACCGATGAAAAAAACAACTTCTGAGGGACTGGTCCTAGGAGTGAGGGGTGCTCTAGATAAAACCCTATGCCAAGAATCCAATGGAGATGACGATTCCTTAGTCTGATTCTCGGTTTTTGTTATATGCCCAATTGCATGTAGCATCCCAAACCAGTTCAGGGACTCTTGGCCAATTCCTTCTCAAGGCATAAAGACCTAACAGAGCAACATTTTTTAGTTGTGCGAGATGTTGAAAGTTTGTTTAGGCATGGAATAGGTGATGAAATTGTCCATCCACTCCCAAGGCATGGTTTCGTAAATTGGACCCCTTAATCCAAATGTCGCATTGCTTCAAACTAAGCTAAACACTAGTTCCCGAAATCAATGAGTAAAGCAAATTCTGAGGCATGGCACCCATGAGTGAGGGGTGCTCTAGCTGAAATCATATCCCTGTAATACATCAGAGTCTACAGTTCCTCAATCTGAGTCTTGATTTTTGTTTAATGCTCAGTTGCAAGTCACATCCCAAACCATTTCGGGGACTCTTGGCCAATTCCTCCTTAGGGTATAAAAGCCTAATGAAGTAACATTTTTTAGTTCCGTAAGACGCTGCAAGATTGTTTGGGTATGGACTAGTTGATCATATTGTCCATCCAATCCCAAGGCATGGTTTCATAAATTGGACCCCTTAATCCAAATGTTGCATTGCTTCAAACTGAGAAAAACACTAATTCTCGAAATGAATGAGTAAAGAAACTTTCGAGGCATGGAACCTTAGAGTGAGGGGCGATCTACCTGAAATTATATCCCAATAATCCATCGAAGTCTACACTTCCTCAATCTAAGTTTCGGTTTTATTTTTATGCCCAGTTGCAAGTGGAATCCCAAACCATTTCAGGGACTCTTGGCGAATTCCTCCTCAGGGCATAAAAACCTAATGGAGCATCCTTTTTGAGTTCCGTGAGATGCTGCAAGCTTGTTTTGGAATGGAATAGGTGACCAAATTTTGCATTCGATACCAATGCATGGTTTCATAAATTAGACCCCTAAATCCAAATGTCGCATTGCTTCAAACTGAGCAAAACACTAGTTATCCAAATCGATGAAAAAAAAAACTTTCAAGGCATGGCACCCGGGAGTGACGGGTGATTTCGCTAAAATCCTATGCCAGGAATCCAACGGATATGACGGTTCCTCAATTCGAGTCTCGGTTTTTTTTATATTCCTAGTTGCAAATCGCATCCCAAACCATTTCAGGGACTCTTGGCCAATTTTTCCTCCTGGCATAAAAACCTAACGTAGCAACATTTTTGAGTTTCGTGAGATGTTGCAAGATTGTTTAGGCATGGAATAGGTGAGCACATTATCGATCTTCTCATGAGGGATGTTTTCATAAATTGGACTTCTTAATCCAAATGTTGCATTTCTTCAAATTAAGCCAAACACTAATTCTCGAAATCAATGAGTAAAGCAACTTATGAGGCATGGAATCCGAGAGTGACGAGTGTTCTAGCTTAAATCCTATCCCAGTAATCCATTGAATTTGGCGTTTCCTCAATACGAGTCTCGGTTTTATTTTTATGCCCATTTGCAAGTGGCAGCCTAAACCATTTCAGGGACTCTCGACCAATTCCTCCTCGGGGCATTAAAACCTAACAGAGCGGCCTTTTTGAGTTCCGTGAGATGTTGCAAGCTTGTTTAGGAATGGACTAGGTGAACACATATTCCATCTTCTCTCAAGGCATGGTTTCATAAATTAGAACCCTAAATCCAAGTGTTTCATTGCTTCTTACTAAGCAAAACCCTAGTTCTCCAAATCGATGAAAAAAACAAATTTCGAGGCATGGGACCCAAGAATGAGGGGTGCTCTAGCTAAAATCCTATCTAAGGAATCCAATGGAGACAACAATTCCTTCATCCGATTCTTGATTTTTGTTATATGTTGAGTTGCAAGTCACATCCCAAACCATTTCGGGGACTCTTGGCCAATTCCTCCTTAGGGCATAAAAACCTAACGGAGCAACATTTTTTAGTTTTGTGAGATGTTGCAAGCTTGTTTAGGCATGAACTAGGTCACCACATTATCGATCCACTCACGAGGGATGGTTTCATAAATTGGACCCCTTAATCCAATTGCCGCATTGCTTCAAACTGAGCAAAACACCAATTCTCGAAATCAATGAGTAAAGCAACTTATGAGGCATGGCACCCGAGAGTGCGGGGTGCTCTAGCTGAACTATTATCCCAATAATCCATTGGAGTTGATGGTTCCTCCATCCAAGTCTTGATTTTATTTTTATGCCTGTTGCAAGTCCCTTCCCAAAACATTTCAGGGACTCTTGTCAAATTCCTCCTCAGGGCATTAAAACCTAATGTAGTAGCATTTTTGAGTTCCGTGAGATGTTGCAAGCTTATTTGGGCATGAAATAGGTGACCACATTGTCCATCCACTCTCGAGGCATGGTTTCATAAATTATACCCCTAACTCTAAATGTTGCATTGCTTCTTATTGTGCAAAACCCTAGTTCTCCAAATCGATGAAAAAAACAACATTCAAGGCATGGGACCCAGGAGTGAGGGGTGATCTAGATGAAATCCTATCATAGGAATCCAATGGAGACAACAATTCCTCCCTCTGAGTCTCTATTTTCGTTATATGTCGAATTGTAAGTCGAATCCCAAACCATTTCGGGGACTCTTGGCCAATTCCTCCTCAAGGCATAAAAACCTAATAGAGCAACATTTTTGAGTTCCATGAGGTGTTGCAAGCTTGTTTAGGCATGGAATAGGTGACCACATTATCCATCCGTTCATGAGGCATGGTTTCATAAATTGTACCCCTTAATCCAAATGTTGCATTGCTTCAAACTGAGCAAAACACTAGTTCTCGAAATCAATGAGTAAAGCAACTTCCAAGGCATGACACCCAGGAGTGAGGGGTGCTCTAGCTGAAATCATATGCTAGGAATCTAACAGAGATGATGGTTCCTCAATCCAAGTCTCAATTTTCATTATATGTCGAGTTGCAAGTCGCATCTCATACCATTTCTAGGACTCTTGGCCAATTCCTCCTCAAGGCATAAAAACCTAACAGAGCAACATTTTTGAGTTTCGTGAGATGCTGCAAGCTTGTTTAGGCATGGACTATGTGACCAAATCCACTCAAGAAGCATGGAACTCAGGAAAGACAAGGCTAGGCATTGCAAGGCATAGTATGGAAAGACAATGCTAGGCATTGCAAGGCATGGTATGGAGGGGCATGACACGGAAAGGCATACCATACCATAACAAGGCATGGTATGGCATGGTAAGGCAAGGCATGGTATGGCATTCAATGACAAGGCAAGGTATGGCATTGCATGGAAAGGCAAGGCATGCAAAGGAAAGGCATGGCATGGCATGGAAAGGCAAGGCAATGCAAGGTATGGCATGGAAAGGCATGATATGGAAAGGCATGGTATGGAAACACAAGGCATGGCAAGTGAATGCAAGGCATGGTATGGAGAGGCATGGAAAGGAAAGAAATACCATATGATAGCAAGGCATGGCATAGAACAACAAGGCATGAAAATGAAAGACATGCAAAAGGTAAGGCATGGCATGGCAAGCAAGACAATGCATGGAATGACAAGGGAAGGAAATGCATGGCATGACAAGCCAAGGGATGGCATGGCAAGGCATGCAAAGGAATGGCATGGCATGACATGGCATGGCGAGGAAAGGCATGGAAAGGAAAGGCATGGCATGGTAAGGAAATGCATGGAAAGGAAAGGCAATGCAAGGCATGCAAAGGTAAGGCATGGCAAGGAAAGGAAAGACAATACATCTTGATACCTTTTATTACATTTTTGTCATAATTTTCAACCCTTTAGGGCTTGATGTATTGAATTTTTTCTTTGGAAGGATTGACATTTGGATGTGGTCTAGTTGAATGAATATTGAGAGCATCTTCAAAATTACCTATAAACTAGTTAAATCTCAAAGGACCTTTGAAGCATATTACAATGGCCCAAAATGTCCTAGAAAAATATTCATTTGTGAAATATAAGAGAAGAAGATATATAGACCAATTAACTCTCAAAGGATTTTTATAGGAAAACATAATCATATATAGCACAAAATGGATAAGGTTGGCACTTACGGTTATGTAATATAATTTACAATTGATAGTTAAAATGTATAACGCATTTTTTTATGATCTTTACTAACGTTCATTGGAATTGTTGCATGTTTCACAACATTGGAATGACTTCTTATTCGTAGCTTATATGAAATTTTATTATGGTATGTGCACTTTGATATGATGTAATATGATTATGGTTTCGTTTCATATGTTGTAATATTAGAAATATAACACATAAATTACATATTGCATGAAATAAATAATAACTTTTCTTTTTGAATGTTCTTTTTTGCATAACACGGTTCTTCCAGAAGATCCAATTGATCCTCATGAGATAGATCTAGATTATAATGGGTCTGATACAGACACGAGATATGATGATGATGAGGCAGATGAATAAGCTGACACTGTGAATGACGACGATGATGACCACATTGATGATGATCAAGATAATGATGATGACCTAGTTGTTAGTAGTAGCTAGTGACATTGATCATATAGACTCCATCTTTGATCATTGTTCATATATCGTTATGATGCCTATTTTCATGTTTACTATATCATATGTATCATTTTCACCTGCAATACCATATTAGTGAGTTTTATCATTTTGACTTATATTATTTGGACATATATCATCTTAACTTATGTCGACTATTGGCCATGTATCATTATGACATGCTATTGATATATTGTCATATTTTGATTTCACTTGTTGTAGTTATATATGATGATGATCTTATCAGTATTAAAGATATAAGTTGTTTGACATGATACTTATCTAATATTGATATATTTGACTAGTTTTAATTATAGATGATGATCATGTTATAATCATTATAATGTTATTTTATATATAATGTATGTTGTATATTTTATTTAGATGGAGATTTAATAAGTATAATGGTGTTGTTAGTTTGTATGGATGTCCAGTTCCCTAAAAATTCTTTATAAAAGCTATAATATAAAATATTTCAAATGCAATATGACTTACTCTATAATAATATAAGTTTCTTAGGATGCATGATATATTTAACTAATTAAATTGAAATAAAAAAAGTAAAATTACTAAATGGAAGCTAAAAAGGACAGAACATGAGTTGTTCAAATGGAAGAAAAATGTGGCTCTAAAATGGAAGTAAAAATCGACATTAAATTTGAAGCCATACTTGGAGCTATTTCTGGATCTAAGTATGAAGCTAAATTGGTTTCTTAACAAGAAGCAAAATTGGATGCTAATTAAAAAGCAAATCCCAACACTAAAAGGAAGAAAACCCTGGACCTAAAAAGAAGCAATACCAGATGCTAAAAAATGAAGAAAACCTTGGAACTAAAAGGAAGCAAACCATGGAGCTAACAAGGAAACAATTTTGTAAGAAAAAAAATATGCAATAATGGAAGCACATCTTGGCGTTAATTTGGAAGCCAAACTAGAAGCTATTTTCGACGCTACACTAGAAGCAAAACAAGAAGCATGATTGGGAGCTAAACTAGGCACCACACCTAGAGCTAAACTAGGCACTAAACCATGAGCTAAACTAGGCGCTAAACCAAGAGCTAAACCAAGAGCTAAACGAGGAGCTAAACGAGGAGATAAATTAGGAGCTAAACTAGGAGCTAAATCAGGAGCTAAATCAAGAGCTAAATTAGGCACCACACATGGAGCTAAACTAGGCACTAAACCAGGAGCTAAATTGGGCGCCACACATGGAGCTAAACTAGGAGCTAAACCAGGAGCTAAACTAGGTGCTAAACCAAGAGATAAACTAGGAGCTACACCTGGAGCTAAACCAGGTGCTAAAAAAGGAGCCAAATTAGGTGCCACACCTGGAGATAAACTAGGCGTAAACTAGGAGCTAAACCAAGAGATAAATCATGAGCTATTTTGGGTGTTATTTAGGGAGTTATATCTCAGTTTAGGCGCTAAATCAGAAGCAAAATTGGGCGCTAAATAAGGAGCAAAACTAGGAGTGAAAAAGGCAGCAAAACTAGGCACTAAAGAGGGAGCAAAACCTGGTGCTAAAGAGGGAGCTAAAATGGGCGCTAAACTAGGTGCTAAATCCAACGGCCATGTGAACACATCGTTTAGTGCCAGGTTTTGCACCATCCCATAGACCCAATTCATGCCCTCAAATGCACTAAAATATGGCGCTAAACTAGGCACTAATGGCCTGTTTTGTTGTAGTGAAGTCTTAAGTATCCTTGGTTGTCCATCTACGTCCATGTTCCTATGATGAAAGGAAGAAGTTGGAATCTTCAGGAAGGAAGGGCATGGAATCTATAGAAGACTCCATGGACCCAAAAGCTAAAGAGGAACATGAGGAAGAACATGAATATTCCAAGGAAGAAAGAAAAACCAAAACAATTAGTTATTATACCAAGAATCATAAGACTACCAGCTTGGTTTGAACCCACTAGAAGCAATCAACCAGAAGAAATGGAAGTTGTGATGAAAAACAATGTATGTAAGAAAATGTGAAAAAGACTTATGAATGGAGGCATTGCAAGATTCAAAACTAGAGGTTCTTCCAGAAGGAGGGATAAGACTATGATGACAACTTGTTCCAGTAAAACATATATACCTCTTGTAGTATCCATGGATTGAAATTTACATGTAAAAGACTATTCTTCCCAATAAGGCAAATTAAGAAAGAAGCTTATACTAGAAAGAGACCCATGTATGTAGATATAAGAATACCTTGTATGGATTCAAGCAACTTGATGCAGAGTATCTCATATACATAAGAAGTGTGGTGAAAAATTTCTATGACAAAGATAGTGTATTTGAATAGTTACTCATAAGTTCGGGATGATGGATTGCTAATCCATGGAAAACTCCCATGATGACAGATCTGAAGAAGTTGAGAGACTTTAATCTAGTAGACCCGCCTCTGTATAGACAATTGATTGGATCGTTAATGTATTTGGAGAATACTCAACCATATATTTGTCTTGTGGGACGTTTGAGTTGTGATATACATGTGCATGGATTAATCGATTCAGATTGGGCAGGGAGTGCAGATGACATAAGAAGTGCTACTTGGATATGTTTCAGTTTGAGCTTTGCCACAATGTCATGAGCTAGCAGGAAACATAAGTATTTTGAAAATAACACTACAAAACTAGAGTATATTGCAGCTCAAGATGCTTGTGCAGAAGCAATAAGTTGATTTTTGGACCGTCCGATCAAGAGTTGAATTCGACCATGATATATTGCAATGATCGGAGCTATGTGAATCTTTCAAAGAAACCGATGTTCCATGACATGCCAAAGTACATTGATATCAAGCACTATATTCTCTATGATAAAGTCTAGAAGAGAGAAGTGGTTCTCCAATATATCTCCACAAATGAGCAGATAACAAATATTTTGGTAAAGCCTCTATCCAAGATGAAAAGTTTACGTACTTAAGAGACAAGTTGGGGCTCGTGGAGACGAATTAATTATTGGAAAAGGAAGTGATTACTCCCAAGTTGGGAGGGAGCACTGATATGTTATTGATTTATGGACAATCATTTTCCATTTTAGGAAAATGGTCCAGGATGGGCAGTTCCTTTCCAATTCGGAAAGTGGTTCGAGATTTCTGACGGACAATCATTTTCCAGTTCAGAAAATGGTCTAGATCGGACAATAATTTTCGTAATGAAAATGGTCTGATAGATTGATGATGTACCATAGACAGTGATTCCTCTTGTGGCCAGTGTGGGGGAATGGTCTAGGACAATCATTCTTCTTGGAAGTCACTCTGAGTAGTGGTCAAGTAGAATGGTCCACCTCGTCGGGCAATCATTCTTTCAAAGTTCACAGTTGTAAGCAGTTTCAAAGAATGGTCCATTTTGGAGGTTGGTGCAGGACGGTCATTTCCATAGGAAATGGTCCAGACAATCATTCCCTAGGGAAGACTCATTCTCTCCAAGTTGCATTGTGATTAGTGCTGGAGGAATGACCCAGTTAGGTGAATGGTCCAGGTTCAACAATCAGGGACATGCATTCCCTAGGGAAAACTCATTCTCTCCATGTTGCACTATGATTAGTGTCGGAGGAATGGCCTAGTTAGGTGAATGGTCCAGGCTTAGAAATCAGGGACAATTATTCTTCTATGATTGAGAAGAATAGTCCAGATAGCCCATGGCTGATGTTTTACCTTCTGAGTGCAGATGCTCTTCTAGATCTCACATATGTGAGTGGAAGAATGGCCCAGATGACTCAGCTTGTATCATGATATTTTTTTATGCAAGTTAATATCAGATGATATGATTGTTGTGGAGACTGTATATCTCTGGACAATAGTTTTATGCTACTATGATGGATGTGATCCACTGGTAGTGACTGTGTGTCACTAGTTAGTAGCTGTGTGCTACTAAGAGTGGTTGTGTACCACTGGGTAGTAGTTGTGTACTACTATGGACAGAAACATTTGTGTTCTATTGGATTACATTGTTCTGATTGCCATAGAGACTATCACTAGTGTTGGAGATGATTTCCAGCTAGATGGATAGTGAACAGGTTGATGGACATACATTCTCCCTATGGAAAATGGTTCAGGACAACCATTCTTCTAGGACATATGTCGAGATTAGACAAATGATTCTTGTATCACTCTGTGGAGTCAGTGACTTATTCAACATCATGCCCGATTACTCAAATGGAGTATGGCTTCAAGAAATTATGCAATTGATGCCATCAGATGATATTGATAGTGATGATGGTGCCGATGATTTGACCATGAGATATCCTATGTGGATACGATGATGCTACTAGTTGAACGATATGTTTTTGCTTAAGATCATTTCCTTTAATACCTCCCTAGCTAGGAGGGAGTGTTGATATTATGGTAGCTGAAGGAGGTATTAACCTCTACATGTAACCCTGACAAGACTAGAATATTCTGGGAAGCAAGAGAAACCTTAAAACGTTGGATAATAACCCTAGGAGACAAGTCGACAAGAGAATATTTATTATTGATTTATTAGCCTCCAGAAGTAGAAGTC